>PVJA010000424.1:0-43363 GCA_004027025.1 Myocastor coypus
TTTTTTTTTTTTTTTTTTTTTTTTTTTTTTTTTTTTTTTTTTTTTTTTGTCTTTTTGAGACAGGGTCTCGCTATGCAGTTCAGGCTAACCTTGAGCTCACTTTTGTAGCCCAGGCTGGTCTTGAACTCGCATTGATCCTCCTGCCTCAGCCTCCCGAGTGCTGGGATTACAGGCGTGAGCCACCACACCCGGCTAGGGCGAGACACTTTAAGAAAATGATTGGAATGGACTTGAGGTTTGTAAATAGAGACTACATGGAGGAGATTTGGTTTCCTTTAAAATAATATCAAGTGGGGCTGAGGATATAGCTCAGTGGCGTAAATGCCTGCCTGGCAAGCACAAGATCCCAAGATCAAGCCCAGGTACCACAAAGAAAGAAAGAAAGAAAGAAAGAAAGAAAGAAAGAAAGAAAGAAAGAAAGAAAGAAAGAAAGAAAGAAAGAAAGAAAGAAAGAGAAAACGGTATAAAAACGTGTACCCTTGTAAGTGCAAAGACTTATTTTTCCCTCAGTGTAGAAATTTGCCCTGAATCTCAGCCATCAGCTCCTTGTTTGTATAGCGATAAACCAAATGACCTTATGAGCAGACTTGCTGCTCCCATCTCCCTAATTGGAATGTGACTTTGACAATGTGCTCCTCAGTTTCCAACTGATGTTACATTTGCTAAAGGGTACAAGTTGTCCAGCATGGGAACTGGAAGAGGAAAAGAAGCATAACCTCCAAATGAAATGTTTCAATTTCAAAACAGAGCTGTGTAGTCCGATCTTTGGATTTCAGACAGATGCAATATATGATGGAGTATGAAGTGATCTTGTATGTGACAAAGAAAAATAAACATGTACTGATGATTGTGCCATCATGGAAATATTGATAGGGAAAGCTCAACAAAATGCAAGCCTGAGATGGTTTCTACAACAAAAACCAAAGAGGAGGGGATGTGGCCAATCAGTTATGCAGCACCGGTGACATCATTCAAAATACAAATTATTGGCTAATGGTTGTGTTTTGCCTGAGCTTAAACAGGTGTACCGTAAGTAATTTGATAGTTAACAAAAAATAAGTGAAAATTGTCATAGACAAATTTTTGTACAAGATTTGGTCTGAATCACATAAGAAAGCATTTACAGAAAAGGAAAAACAAAATGTGTGCCTAAGGAGCAATGAAAAATAACTGTGGAGCACACTGGCGCTGTGACAGTTGAACAGGCAGGTGCATCAGAAAAACTATGGCAACAGCAAAGCCAAAGAAGAAAAGAAGATGTCAATTGTGCCCTACAGGAAAGGACAGGCAAACAGAATACACGTACTGCGTGTATAAGCAGCACTTGTGTATGGAACTGTTTTATATAAAAAAACTCATAAAATTAAAAGTACTATTTCATTAATAGAAGCATCTTCAGACAAAATTAATGTCATGTCCCGTTAGTAGTCAAATATTTATTAGTATTTTCAAACTACCCAAATTCAGTCTTAACAGCTACCATACCCTGAAATTCATCTCTCTTCATAGTGTTCTACAGAATTAGAAACTTTATTCTCAGCTAGGTATTCTTGGGGGGCAATTATTTGTAGGAAAAACACGCATGATTTTTTAACCTAAATTATAACCTGTGTTATGGATATTCTTTTATCCCAATTATTAAAATTGTGTTCCCTGTAATCATCAATATGCCAGATAACAAAATCATCTGAATTTGCTACATCTGCATGTCATTGTCTAAAACAGTCAATTATTTTAGTGTAAATAATGTCAGTATATCCTGACTTACGTAAACAGAAACACAATATGTTGGAAACCTTGTGGGTGTGGGATTAATAGAAACAAAAAAATTCTAGGAGACTAATCCCAGAAACCTAGGCACAGTTCAGGTTGTGTAAGCCACTGAACTCATTGTCTTAGTTATTCTTCTCTTCTTGCTGGGATAAATCCCTGACACTCAAAATGAGAGGAGGGAAGTTTTATTTAGCTCACAATTAGTTGAGGTTTCATAGTTGAAAACAGCCTGAAAAACACAGCAAGACCTCAGAGCCTTATTTACTTAGGAGAGAGGGTCAGTGCCTTTGTCTTCTGCAAATATCTGCTCTCTGCCTGAGGCAGCCTCAATCACAGATACTGCTGCTCTTCTCTGCAGGATCTGGAGGAGAGGATGGAGCACCACCATGTCCAGGATGACTCACTTCACACCTCAGAAAGACTGTAGGCTTGGAGTGGAGCATGGTGGAGCACAATCTGCCACTTTAATGGATCATGCCTCTCTGGCCCCATCCTGGTCCTCTGGCCCAAGCCCTAGAGCCACTCATTACTCCTGGAGCCGTGTCTGCCCCATGACTTAGATGAAGCTTGTGGGAGACAGCTAGACACAAGCCGTAACACTGTGCACACGAATATGACTCAGGATGACGGGGTTCATTTTGGTTTGCCACAGCTATTGGACACTATAGAAAGACCCCTGCCTTAAATATTACTGTGACAAACAAGAAACAATGTAAAGATTCTCTGCTTCTTTTTTTATGCCTAATTTTACCTTGATTTATTAAAGTCTATGGGTGAGCATTGTTTGGCTGAACAGTTAACTGTCTTCAAACATGCTATATTTGATCTTAGCTCTTGTGCTTTTGCTGGTATCTCTATATGCCTACATTTATTGTATCTACCCAAAATTCTCAGTTTACTACATGATAAAAATAATATTCTAGGTTCTGTTATTCAACAAGTCAATACACCTCAAGTTAGAAGATGTCTCAGTTACTTCTTACTCATTACTGGGACAAAATATCCAGTACTGAAAATGAAGGAAGGAAAGGTTTATTCAGCTCACAGTTAGTGAAAGTTTCAGTCCACACTTGGCTGGCTCCAGGACAGGAAGCAGCAGTTCAGAGTGACGGATAACAGCAGAAAGCGAGGAACTAGCAGCAGTTTTGGCATCTAGCAAGCCTCTGTCCCTTTCTTCCACACTAATAGCAAAGACTGGGGCTCCACTGTGGAGATCAGAGATCCCTCAGAGTGGCATGCCTGCAAACTAGAGCGATCAAGATCAGAACTGCTGAAAGGAAGTGGGGCTGAATCTTTCCTCAACCACTTTATATATCCTTTGCATGCTGAGTCATTCTGGGGCTGGCCCTCCCTGCCCTGTGGAGTGAAGCCTCCATGTTCCAGGTTGTGTAACCGCCCAGATGATCCAACCAAGTTGACACAATATATTGAACAGTACAGAAAAAAAGCTTGATGTTGGCTCATCGTGGTTCCAAGTTTGTATTTTTTTCTACACTGTGTTGTATCTAGTTTTTACTTCCTCAATGATGTTCTCAGTCATGGAAAATATGCAAATCAGCAAATTGTTGCTCCTTCTCTACTGATGCTGCATGGGGTGCTTCTGAGCATACCCCTTTCCTTCCTCCTCTCCTCACTAGAACATCAATGAGTCAAGAACACACAAGTGTGTGACCGTCTTGTGCTTTGGTCAGTTTCACGTTGCTAGTAAATTATTATTTTGTTTCTCCTACAGGAGAAAAAAAGTGAACTGTGACCTCATCTCCCATTTTGATGATGTCTACAATGCCAAAGTCATTGAAATCCCATTTGTTGATCTCCTCTCTGAAATTTAAAGTGGGCGCTCAACTTTATAAATTACTTGCTATATTTACTAGTCACTAACTATCCTTTTATTCATTCAATAAGTTTTTAATGCGTTTTTTGGTTTATAAGATATTATAATATACTTTGACAACTGTTGACAGTTTTTCTGCTGCAAGTTCTATTTAATTTTAATGCTCATTTTCCTATTGTGAATAATTAGATTCAAGTTAATATTTTGAGAAATATTCAAGGGCTTTCTTTGGAGCTTAAATTATGATATACTCTGGGTTCACACTGGTCAGCAATAGAAAATGAGATACTATTATGGATTCACACTGTACAAGTTCAGTGAAAATAAATCACATATATGATGATGGGTAGAGAAGAGTGTTTCTAAAAAGTTCACAAAAGCAACAGTACATGACTCAGTTCATATTCAGCAGATGGTGTCAAAAGATAGAGGAGTCCATATTCCTTCTTTTCTTTCTTAGCTGATACATTAAAAAATGTCTGTACATACTAGTGAGCACAGTGTGGTGTGTTAACTCATGTATATATTGTACAATATTTAAGTCAGAGAAAACATATCTATTTCTCCACACTTATCTTTCTAATGTTGCACACCTGTAAAGTGCTTTCCTCTAGATTTTAAAAAATGCTGTAACACATTTCCATTACTTGTGGTCACTGTATTACACCAGAGAACACCAGAACAGTTTACTCTTATTTAACTTAGAACTGATCTAAAATTCCTACTACTTCCCTCTTGTCCTTAAAACTTGTTCTTTGTTGCCACTGATAGAAAAAGGGAGAAACAGATTTATTTGCTATCTACCTACTCAGTGATTTTGAGAGTTGGCACTTCATCAGTACATGAAAACATTTTCAAAATCAACAAAATAAGATTGCCTAGGCCATAAGAAGGTTTTCCTTCAGATTATAGAAAATATTTGAATGTCACATGCTGTCATAAAAAAACCTTACTTTTGCAGCTTGATTTTAAATAACTTATATGTGTTTGCACAATTTTGATATATAAATTTAGGTACAGTATACAGACAGACACACAGATAAGTTGTCTCTCTAAAAAACAATTTAAATTATGTCATGAGCTTGCTTTAAGTTTTCTATGTTATTCCAGTTTCAGGGAATAATAAAATAAATAGCATAATCCATCCAAAGAGATCTTTGTTCTTTAGTTGATTTGGATATCCTACAGTACTTTTCACATTCGAAAGACAATGTACTAAATAATTAACAATTAACACAAGATTTTGAGATGTTTTGATTCTCCGTGTAGCTCATAATCCAAAAATATTGGAGAAAAATGAAATTAACTGAATTCATATTGCTGTTAAATTTTCTTATATAATACCAGTAACTGTAATGTCTAAAAAATATCAGTACCCTAATATATTGATGCTTAAAATATTATTATCATTCATTAATTTGTAGGCCTTAAGAACATTCCCATTTATTGGAGAGAGACCATAAATGTAGTAATAAAACCAGAAATTGTTACTTAGTGGCAGAATGAGAGATGGAAGACTGAGAAAGCTATTAATGGCTTTAATAAACTAAACAATTGACTTGAAATTTTTACAATGCAAATAAAAAAAACATGAACATCATAAGTCATTTTTAATTGGAAAGAAAAATAAAATTTGAATATGCAGTATGTTCCTGCTGAGCTCCACAATAATAGAAACTGTATTAGTCAACAGTATCTACTCATGACTTCAGGGCACAAACAATTCAAGTTGTGTGTGTTAAAGAAAAGAGACTTTTTTCTTTTTATAATACTGTATACTCTAATTCACACTGAAATTGGTTTTGAATTAAAAGTTTACAAAATGTATAACGTTAGATTCTATTACAATTTTTATAGCTTAACAGATTCCTTTATTAAATTTGCACTCAGTGGAGTTTATAACAAACATGTCAGTGGTGAGCCAGATTCCACAATATTAGGTGACTATATTAATTCAAAGAAGGTAAGGTTATATATTTTCTTCACTGATTCAAAAACTATAATTCAGTGTTTTGTGATTACTAAGCCTTGGGTTTTTAAAACAAAGACAGAAAAATGGAAAATGGAGCAATTTTCTATAATTTCATCAGCATATTAAGTATTGAGACTTTAATCATAACATTATATATATATTGACTTCTGTGTATTTCCAGCAAAGCTTGTAGATAAAAGATGATATAATCTGGTGAAATACAAATTTTACTTGTGGCATTGTATAATGAAGTAGCCAGTATTAGGAGTCAAATTTCTGCTCTAAGCAAATGCGTTTAGTAAACATTGGATGAAATCAGGACTTTATGTATCAGAAATGCCAGAGAGGTAATCTGTTGAGCAAGTAAGTTCTCCTTACCATAACTTCCCCTAATGAGCTACAATGTCATTTGTACAGACAGCAAGGTATTTGTATTTGTATTCCCCAAAGCAAGAATTGTCTCACCTATGTCCCCATACTTTTAAAAGTTTTTGTAGCACTCCTCACTAGAAGATAAACAGGAGAATGTGTGGTGTGCAGAAAAGGAAAAGATGATTTTGGATTGGAATTTGCATGATACAATCACAAGACCAAATTTACACAGGCATGGATAAATACTTCCATTATTGCATGCTTTAAGTTTGTAGGCTTTGCTGCTTCTGCAGTCAGCCTTAATATCTAGTCTATGGATATTTTTATAAAGTATGTATTCCTCAGCTTTGCATTAGAGGACTGTTTCCACTGAAAAGACTGACTATTCTTGAATACACGTATAAAAATCTTAAGAAAGGCCTCTCATAGCCTGGCTTGGTATGCAGGACTGCACAGGAATGACAAGACAAATGTTGAATGGGCCTTTCTGGGTTAAATGTCTGTCTCTGCAGTAATTTCTAGAAATAAAATGAAAGAATCCTATAATCCAGACCTTATTTTTCTCAGAAAGAGCATTTTAGAGAAGTTCAGGCTGGCCTTGAGCTCACTTTTGCAGCCCAGGCTGGTCTCAAAATCACACTGATACTCCAGCCTCAGTTTCCCAAGCACTGGGATTACAGGCATGCTGAGATTTGTTGAATCATGAATAATGGTAAATGTTCTGCTCATAAAGGCTAAATAATATTATAAAATTTAAAATTTACATGATGATATAAAATAAAGGATACTTGTAATGTATTTTTAACAATTATTTTCTGAAAATAGCAATTGGTTTCATATCAAAGACAGGAAAGGATGTTTAAACTAGTAAACAAATAATTATAATTATTTCATACTAGTGTAACTTATTATAGTATTTACTAAAAAAATGATAATATGAGACATTCATGATGCCATATTCTCATTTATAAGAAATAACTGGGATGGATGTATTTGAGAAGTATTCGGTATCTAAATTATATTGAATTGAACTTTATATATAAGTAATTACTTTTTATAATTTTTCCAACAAGGAAGAATTACTGGATGAGAGACCCATATTGCTATCGAACAAAAACCCACACATCCTTCTGCATGGATTATTTATTTCTCTTATCATTAGGAGAACATCTGTAGCCTTTACGTCTTTGCTTAGCTTTATATTTCCATATTTCTCTTCTCCTTCTGTTTTCAAAGTGACTTTTGCCTGTGGAGCACAAAAGATAAAAGAACAAGTTCTGGATACTATTGAGTTTAACATTAAAAGATAAGAACTGATTTCAGCTATAGCAAGCACTAGAAGAAAATAAACACATTGCACTTGTGGACAGCAGCACCTGAGAGCTTTGATGTGTCTGTGGCCTAATCTTGCAACACGTACCACTTTCACGATTGTCTGATCCAGAAAGGGAGGATCCAGACTCGCCTGGCCCAGCTCCCTAGACGGCATCTCAGCCCCAACAGTCCCCTCCTTGACAGCTCAGGATGTTGTGTTGAGAGAACAATACAGAAAGGGACCTCTCAGGAGAATATCCAAAGCCTCGAAAGCTCCTAAGTTCTGATTTTATAAAATATTGTCACTTTCCTATAAACAACTTTATTTTTTTACAAATTCATTCTCATAGTTTTCTTTTCTTTCGGTTTTTCTGATGAGCAGCTTTTGAATTATGGATATACTTAGCTATGTTTCATGCAGTGTGTGATAAGAGAAAGCTTCATGAGTCTGGGTTAAATGGAACATGATTTTCATATTTTTACTAGATTTATTATACCCACCCTCTGATCTGTGACATATGATATTTAATATCCAGGTAATTCTAACTATGTTTCTGGAATATGTAGCCTGTCTACAGTTACATAGATGAAAAAAATTGGAAATGTCCTTTGTGCCTTTTAAGGGACAAGCAGGTTTTCTTTATCCAGAGTCTTGGGCACAATGAACTATACGGCATCCACCTAGCACGATGAGGCTTAACATCCCCTGTATTTGATTACAGTGCTTCAGGTACATTACATTTCTGCAGATAAGGTCTTAGCTCGGTGTTTCAGTTAATCATTCTTCCTTCTCTGTGTTGTGTTTTGCTGGAAAAGATTTCAGTATGCCAGAATGGAATAATACCTCTCATTATATTTGAAGCATGAGCAAAGGAAAACAAATACTGACTGTGTAGAATTAAGAATGTAGACAAGCGAAGCACCAAATCACTTCTCTGTCTGCAGTTTGTAAATGGGAAAATAGTAACTTATGCTCTCTGGCATTTGCAGCAAAAGGACAGAGCAGATGGTAAAAGCTTATTTAAAATTAAAAGAGAGAAAATATTTATTTAAAAGAACTTTAGCACCAAGAGGTAATTTATTATGTGTATGGGGCAGCCATGTGTTTAATAAAGCTTGGTCTTAACTAGAGTGAGATAATATATACCAAATTGCTAGGTTCTCATTTACGTGAATTTCCATTAAGAAATCTACATTGACAGCAAGATATGCTGTACTGCATTTGCTACTTATTACTCTGAAATGTTAAGCATAGCACTTTAAGCTCAATTACCACCTTTTAGTTTTGAGAAATAATCCATAAAAGAGCATGTTGACCAAATAGTAATTATTTGAAAGAAAAGACAGTCCAATCTCATTTGAAGTGTGCAGAAATAAGATATTGAACTTGATAGTCCTCAGTGAGGAAAGAGAAAAAAGAGAGAGAAAAGTCTTAGTAATTCAAATGATCTGGGAAATAGATGAAGCTTTTTAGGCCATTAGGTGCTATATGGCTGTTTGTTAATTTTCTGTGAAAGATGCATTCCTCTGACAGACTTACCCTGAATATTGGGTTAAACTGATGAACCACACTTCTGCAGTTTAACAGCACTGCAACTGAAACAAGTATAGAGTTGAAATCTAGAAGCTTTTCTCCATTTAGAAATCCCTTAGACCACAAGTCAAAGCTCAGTCTGTGCGAGGTTCAAGAATATAAGAAAATACACATGAGATATTAAAAACTTTGTTTTAATATAAAGTAATAATATTTTTTATGAACAGAATGGATTTATTGGGAGAAAGAAAGCTCCTTTTCAAGAGAGGAACAGGAGGGTGACAGGAAAGGTCATTCCTGGAAGAATAACACTTTTTCACAAGGAAGTATAGTGTCTGTCCCATTTTGAGACCAACACACAAATATAGTGAATCTTTATAACGGAAATTTCAGAATTTGTACAGACACTGTACAACATTCCAATCAAGATAAGAGTGTCTGTCTCTTTAGACCCTTATCAGGTATCTGGGCTGTATTGAAAATGCTACCTATTCTTCAGTTTTGATCTGTATCCATTCTGTAGGATACAGAAAATAACAAAATATGTACCCTCTTTAAACAATAAGTTTGTGTCAAATAGTAGCTGAGTTTCAGCTTGTCAGTCAGGAAACCGCTTGTCCTGTCTCGCAGTGAAAGTGCAGTTTAGCTCAGCGAAGTGCTGATTCACTGTGGCTAATCTGTTCACTCCCCTGCCTCCATCATAATTTGAATCTTTATTAAGAATTAATCAATGTTGGCCTCTTCCAAAAAACTATTTACACTGTATTGAAAGAACAGTCTGGACTAAACAAAATTGTGCTTCAGAGTGGAATAATAGGTTTCTTTTTTTTTTTTTTTTAAAAAAAAAAGAGTTCCCGAAAACATCCCAAATTATGACATTGATTAGATAGAATCATGCTATGTAATAATGCAAGTAATTAAGAGATTGATTATAGCAAAGTAATAGCTTAAAAATGACAGCAGAACACAGCTGAGTACTACCATTATGAACTAATCATCTACAGATACTACGTAGATATTCTAACATACATAATAGAAATTAAAAAAATAAATATCTAAATTATTATTCTTTCTTTTTTCTGTATTTAGGACAGGGTCTACAGAGTCTCACTACATAGACCAGATTCCTAGTGGTTTTCCTGTTTTCAGCCTCCTAAGTGCTGGGAATACAGGCGAGCACCACCATGTCCAGTCTCGATCACTGTCTCAGGGCGCTCTGCTGGAGGGGCTGCACAGGATGCCAGAAACCAAACTGCAGCTGTTGTGCTCTGCCTAAGCAGGTGCACTAGCCTGAGGCATTAGGCCAGCCCTAAAAATCCAACTCACTTCTACGTATGACTTTGATCCTTTACCTTAGCTATCTCTACAGTTTTCTTAGTATAGTATGATATCTCTGAAGTTTTGGTTTTCTTGATTTTTGTTTGCTTGTTTGTTTGCTTGTTTTGGTACTGGAAATCAACTCAACAACCTCATGCTTGCCGGGAAGGCACTGTGCCACTGAGCTATAGCCATTGCCCAGTATGGTAGGTTATGATTAGGAAGACTTCTTACATAAAATTATTTCTTTTTTTTTTTTAATTTTTTTTTTTTTTTAGAATTTTTTTCTTGTTTCAGAACTTTTGTTGATTTATTTATTTTCATGGCCAGATCAGGCTTCCCTGAGGGCAGGGCTGGCGCAGCATGTGGTGCCGGGGATCGAACCGCAGTCCCTGCAGCCACCCAAGCTTTCCCAAGCAGGCGCTTTAGACCACTAAGCCATCCCGCTGGGCCCCATAAAATTATTTCTTTTACTTTATTTACATAAAATTGAATTCAATGTTTAGTATTCTGGATTTTTACTTTTAATATTATTCACTGTTAAAGAACTACCAAGTACCTAACTACTATGTAACAACTTTGGAGCTAAGTTTTCACTGCACATTAGCTTAGAATGAATTATTTATTTTTCTATCACATCCTTAGCATGGGGATATTGCCAGCAATATACCAATTTTATAAAGATTGTCTGACATAATCTTTAGGACTATTATGTTCTGCTTAGACACAGAAAAAATATTACTTATTAATAATCAAATAATAATGTTTTATAAATTAAAAAAAACTTTAGTTCACTAGACATAGATATTTCTTTAAACTCCCATTATATATATAAAAAACAGTATTGACTTTCTAGCAATCCATACATATTAATTAAGTTGTAAACATTTCAATAATTTGAAAAACCAACCTGAAAGGGCAAGTACCAAGACAAAGTAAGTCACATGTAAAATTTAATTATCACTGATGATTATATTTGAATAATAATTAAGAACAAAACCTATTTGATAGTTTTAAAGATAAAATGAAAAGTAATTAATAGCTCATCACTTGAATAAGTAACCACAAAGTCAGGTAGAGTAGTTATCTGAGTCATAAATATAAATCAAGAAATCATGAGATAACACTTGCAGTTGCAACAAAAGAAAAAAAAAATCACTTAATGAGATAATGCCTCACTAAATCATTTCAATAAAGACACCCTCACAGCATGAATTACTTGTGGAAGAATGCACTGTATTGGTAATGTGCTCATGAATGCAAGAGTAATGATTAATAAGTTATGAAGTGAGTACTAATCAAACAATCAAAATTTGAGAATTGAAAAAAATTGCATAACTTGCTAAAAAACTACAAAATAGTAGGAATTGAAAATTGGACTCCAGAAGGGCCAGGCGTGGTGGCGCACATCTGTAATTCTAGCACTTAGGAGGCTGAAGCAGGAGGATCAGTCCAAGTTCAAGATCAGCCTAGGCTCCAAAAGTGAGCTCAAGGCCAACCTGAACTGCATAATGAGACACTGTCTCAAAAAGACAAACAAAACAAAAATAAATAAAAAAGAAAGTTAGAACCCAGACCAAGAGATCATTCTTTGTTGTTGTTACTGTCTTATAATCCTGGGATTTCTTATTAAATAACTGAAATATAATAGTTTGAATAAGCAAATGGGTAGGCAGAAAGCAAGAATTGCACACAAATACACTATTCTAATTTATCGTCTGATAAAGGACATTAATCATGTGTTTACAGATATTATCTAGTTGCTGAGTTGATTAATAGCACATTTGAGGTTAGATATACATTTGAGAATAAAATTTGTTTTTTTAAATTTCAATATTAATCTCAAATAATAAGATGAAGATCTTTCTAATTTAGTGTTCTGGTCATCTGAATTATATATGCTGAATGTATGAAACCATGACCTAACCTCTATATTTTTTGCTTTTAAGGTTTCTTAGTAAGTCTATGTTATTCACTCGAAGTGATAACTATTGCGTTGCTGCTCTTATAATAATTTAGAAATGAATATTATGAAAACGGTGTACTTTCTTGCTTTTTCAACAACTTGGTTAAGTATACTGACCGCTTTGCCAATTATTTGAACTGAGTATTAAAAATGTTAAATTAACCAATAACTGAACAAGTATCATGCAAGTAAAAGTACAATAAAATACATGCTTGTACTTCTCAAGAGGAAAGAAAAGCTGTTGAATTTATTAACTGACAGAATAGAACCTTCTTGCAATAAGACAGGGGAGCCTAAACATTATTTTGACAACTGTTTCAGTTTCCGTTGCATGAGTCTCTTTCCAGCTGAATATGAAGTATACATTTTACAGCAACCAAATAATGAACGATTCATTTTTTAAATGGACATGTGACTTGAATACCCAGTTCTTCAAAGATGATATCCAAATGTTTTACAATCACATACAAAGATGAGATGATGTTTCTCATCATTAATATTTAGGGAAATAAAAGGCAAAATTATAATTAGATACTAATTATTAACTATTTAATGGCTGTTTCAAAAAGTAGCAAAAATATTTTTAAAAATTTCTTGGAACATGCATGGAATTGATTATGATTATGTTGCCATGCTTATAATCCAGAAATAGATATTATAGAAGAGAATGTATATATATATATATTTTTTTTTTTCAATAACTTGAAAAACCAACCTGAAAAGTACCAAGACAAAATAAGCCACATGTAAATTTAATTATCATCGAATAGCTGAACAACTTCAACAATGATAAAAAGCCAGTTGTCATTTGTCTGAAGATGTAAAAAGAAAAAATACCACATAATATCTTAATCAGGTTCTGTATTAGTATGGAAAATGCTTAAAATAAGAGGCAGCCGGGCGTGGTGGCTCACGTCTGCAATCCCAGCACTTGGGAGGCTGAGGCAGGAGGATCGGTGAGAGTTCGAGACCAGCCTGGGCTACAAAACTGAGCTCAAGGCCAGCCTGACCTGTACAGCGAGACCCTGTCTCAAAAAGACAATAAATAAATAAATAAATAAATAAATAAATAAATAAATAAATAAATAAATAAAATAAAATAAGAGGCAGTTGTTGTAAAGTACTGTTCCTATTCTTTCAGTGAACCACAGTTCCAGGTAGTCAGAAACCAGTGTGTCAGCCTGGGTCTTTCACTGATATCTTCAGGATACTAGTCACCACATGTGTTTCTACTGTTGTAGTTCCAGCTCGAACATTTTTCCAAATTCACACCACCAACAGCTAGTGTGTTTATCATTTCTTGCTTACATAACTGAAGTAGTCTTCAATGACATCCAACAAAGACTTCTCTCAAAGAGTGTAAGGCATAACTTTTTAAAGGGCAAATGTCAGCAGATGCAACTTACACAAACATGTTACTTATTATATTTCCATTTTAAGCTCAGGGCCTACAAAATGTATTTTGTCACATCTTAATAATCATATATTTTTATCAAATAGATCTAAATGTTCTTTGGCACCGTGACATTGTAGGATTGTTCCTGTTATTTTGACTGATCATTATTTATCCTTGTTTCCAAGCTCATTCAGAGAAAAGAGTTTTGGTTGACTTAACTTGAAGAGCTACATCTGTGGCCAGGTTGGTGACACATGCCTAAAATCCCAGCCTTCAGGAACATTCATAGGCTGGTAGGAGTTTGAGGCTAGCCTACTCAGTGAGTTCAAGGCTACCTTGAACTACATAACAAGACCATATCCCACAATAACAAACATCCAAACCAAGGCAAACAAACAAAGCCATATCTGAAATGAATAGACAGCACAGGCGGAAAAGAACATGAAAAATTTTTCAATATTCCTATAATAGTAATGTGAATAAAAACAACATTAAGATTCCATCTCGTCCCAAAAAGAATAGCTACCATCACAGTTATACAAACAATTATATGAACAGTGAAAGTTCTGGCCAGGCCAAAGCAACATTCTTCTACATTGTACTTAGGAAGGTAAATTGGTATAACTACTGTGGAAATAAGGATGCAAATTTCTTAAGACAAGAACAAAAAAATAAATTCCATGTGACCCAACTACTTTTTTTCTAGATATATTGCCTTAAGAGTTAAGACTATTATAGCACAATAGTCCATGCATATCCATCTTAATAGCAGCTAAATCTTGAAGTAGCCAATACTAATATCCATCAACAGCAAATTGGTACAAAAAATGTTACAATTAAACATACCATAGTACAACTTTGCTACACAAAAGGATAAATTTGAGTCATTCATAGAAAAATTGTTGAACGTTGTAACCCTGTTATGTAAAATAAATCAGACTCATGATTAAATTTCACATAATGTCTTATGTGCGCAAGCCCAAGTATAATTTATTCTTAAAACAAAAGTTAGACAATAGGAAAAAGAAATATAGATATTTTTTCAAATAGTGTCTCTGGAAATATAAGTAAGGGGTAATGATGGAATAAACAAAAATAAAAAGAATAAATATATCTTAAATACCATATGTGATCTCTAAGAGGAAGGTAAATATTATGCACTCAAACAGGTGTCAAGACAATGTTTTAAAAAGTTGTACCTAACATACTACTCTGATATCACAAATTCAATCTGCCACGTATATATATATATATATATATATATATATATATATATATAATATATGTATGTATTTAATGTCACTCATGTCTTTATCGTTGCACTTACTATATTATATTGTATATTGTATATTAAGTGTTTATAGATTATTTGTGGATGAATAAATAAATGAATTTAAAGAATTAAATTTAAATGTATTTAAAATTATCCACAGGAAATACTCTATTCAGTAAAAAAATTGCAGTGTACACAGATTATTCATGTTTACAATTAAAATGTAAATGTAGAATTTTCAATTGGATATGTTTCCCACTGGCAATGAACTTGTGAACAGGAGAACTATAGTTTTGGAAATTCCAAGCTATAGTGAAGACTAGTGAGGACAAATAAACACTAAAATATATTTTTATTTATTTTTTTATTTACTTTTTTGAGACAGGGTCTCACTATGCAGTTCAGGCTGGCCTTGAGCTCACTTTTGTAGCCCAGGCTGGTCTTGAACTCGCACTGATCCTCCTGCCTCAGCCTCCCGAGTGCTGGGATTACAGGCGTGTGCCACCACGCCCAGCTTAAACACTAAAATATAAACCCAACATAAATGCTTTATAAATTTAGTAGGTTTCATGAACACAAAGTATGTTGTATTGACACAACGAATTATAACTCGTTCATAAGAATGGGTGATCTTCGATTACCTGTGAAAAGGCTCTTGAAAGTGCAATCTTTATAAGTGAAACAGGAATGGTAAGTGAGATGTTTCTTGGTGACTCAAAGGGGAAATATACAGCAAAGCAGAATGGCAGGCAAAGGCCATTGACATAGGCACAATTGGAATTGTTATGAAAATAGACAAGCCAGTGTGAGTGGAGAGTAAAGAATGTGGTAGAGCATGTAGTGTCTTTCATCAAGGAAGGCATTCTTCAGTTTAACTTCATTATGCTATCAGTAAGGCCAGTGAAAAACTGGAAAAAGGTTTTAAGCAGAGGAGAGATAAAACCTACCTTATTTTTAAAAGTTCTTGCAAGTGCCATAATTTAATTTTAAATGGATGGAAAAAATTATGCTAAACGGAAGCAGAAGGATCAACGAGAAGATACTCTGTTGTGTAGTTGGTAATGAGAGGGGAAACTGGGCTGGTAGAGGTGAAATAGAATAGTTGGAACAATAATTGTTGATAGATTATAAGTGGGGTAATTCACACAAAAAAGAGAACTAACTATATTTTGAGTCATTTTATCAATATCTAGAAGGATGGGAATGACATAAACTGACATGAGAATACTATGGTAGGCTGTATAGAATCTATTGTTAAATCAAGTGGACACACTATTTCCCAAATGGGAACATAAGACACGGTCTATCACTGTATAATGCTAAATCTCAATGTTTTGAATAAAACAAGATATATAGCAGATATCTAACACCTTTTGAAATTTTCTTTTTGCAGGACTACAAAAGAATAAAGGAAAGAATATGAGAATTACATCGATTGTGTATCTGTACAAGAGGAAAATAGTAACAGGAAAACAGAGTTTCTGGGGGATATATGTTTGAAGAAAGTGGCTGTAGCTCAGTAAGCTGTACTTTTTGTTGTTTGTTTGTTTGAAGAGACCCAGGGGAATTACTGTGATACGTGATCTATTATTCAACAATTCAGGAAGACCCACTAAAGAAGGGTCTTCACTTTCATAGTCATCTGCAACATAGGAACATGATTATGTGTTGTGCGAACAAAGGAAAAGAAGGAAGCTATTCCTCAAGATCTACCTTTGCACCAGAGAAATCTCCTAAAGGCAATGCTTGTGTAGAACTTGTGGATCAGCACTGGGCTATGGAAGAGAAAAAAGTACTGGCTGATGAAAAATTCTAGAGGATGATGGGACATCAGATGCCTCTGGTATTTGGATGAGAAAGTGAAAATCAACTCCAGGCTTGGACCATATTTACCAGCATCAAGTTTGAGTATATGTATGTGTGTTTCTATGTGTATGTGTGCATATGTGTTTGTCATGTGTATGTATGTGTGTACGTGTGTATGCATGTGCATGAGTTCTACAAGTTCTGAAAATACTGCTAAAATCTGGCAGTAATGAAGTAACAATACTGAAGTGACTTCTAACCCAAGGAATAAATAACTGGACATATTAGAAAAATCAGTCCCTATTGACCTCTACTTTGCTCCATTTTCCCATAAACACTAGAGACAAAAGGAATCAAAACATGTACAGTAAAAGGGAAAATATGCTGTTGATTAGTAAAGTTCTGCACCAGAACTTTGATGAGAGAAAAAGAAATATGAGTTTTGATTATATAAATAAAATATTTATATTATTAAGTGGTGATTATGATGAGAATTTGTGAAGGTCGCAGAACTTTACATATTTAAGAGCTTCCAGGGAAATCATGTGACCTCACAGAGATTTCACTCAGTTGGAGAAGAGTAGCATGGAGATGATGGAGATCCGAATTGGAAGCCAAAATTGTACCACTGGCACTTAAGACATAAAAACAGATGAGAAAACTCATAGAGGCTGAACTGCAAAGAGGAGTGTGAATATTGTTCTTACCACTATGGTTCACAGAAGCTACTTGATGAATCCCAGAAAATGAGAAATAGTAAAGACTGATGTACTCATTTTTTCATTTATTTTTTGTGAGGCAGGGCATTGAATTCAAGCCCTTGTGCTTGCAGAATGATGTACTTCAAACCATATTTTCCTATAGCAAAACTTCAGTCTTCTGGTATATATCTTATATGTAAGATTTTTGAATTGAATTCGCCTTCTTATAAAAATAATTGATTTATTGTAAATGAAAAAAATTCTTGGCAAAGAAATAGGGAACATTCACACATTTAAAATATTTTAAATCAATTTCTCATAAAATGCACTCCAATCTGAGCAAAAATCTATGATATCCAGGAAAAAGAAAACTGATGTTAAACCTGTGGGACTCAATATGGAAAAACACATCAATTTTGGACTCACACAGATGTACTATTGAAACCAGGCTTCAGCAGTTTCAAAGTTGTGGAACTCAGAAAACCGCCTAAATGGCAAAACATATCTGCTTCCTGTGGTTATTGTGCAGATCTGAGATGAAATTCAAGCAAAGAACTTTCAGAAGTACTTAAAAATAGTTTTATCCTCCTCATAATATTTTGCAAAAAGTTTATTTTTCCAAACCATCCTTTCTAAGTGCCGAATAGAATCACACATATCTGTAAAACTCACACTTTACTTCAATCTCAAATACAGCTTACCCACTACTTATGCAATCATCGCTTCAGTCGAAAAAGCATTTTAACATTCGTTGGCACTGCTATTCCTCTGAATTATGAGTAGTCTTTGAAGACAGATTTCATTTCACTTAGGAGCTTTCGTCGCACAGGCTCTGCTGCTCACCCCCAGGACATGCCTGTGCCGTAGCCGATTGATTCATTACACAGTTGTTACAGTTCATTAAAAGAATGAGGGATGCTGATAATGCAGCACAAGCAATTTGCTGGCCTCTTTACGGGTCACCTACCACTCTGAGTTTTGCCCTGTGAGGCAGAGCAGTATAAGATGGGAGAGGAGAGTAAAGACAAAAAAAAAAAAAAAAAAAAAAAAAAAATCACATTGCCTGTATATATTTAGATTTGGCTTACTGCATCATTTTGTAAATCAAATCAATTAACATCCCCTCAAATTTAAAGGATTTTTATTGTTTTGCCATTTTTCATCTCAAGTGTTTTACACCAAGAGATAGTCACTCTAATCCAATGTAAGATTTTTATTTCTTCCTAACAGCATTGATCTCTATAAGCATGCCAAAAATTGAATTTACCAAGAAAAGACCTTCTGTAGGGCCGGCCAGGTAGCTCAGTGGGTTAGAGTGCCTGCTAAGGTAAAGAGCAGGGACTGGGGTTCGATCCTTGATGTACAGTACCAGCCCCACCTCTGGGGTGTTCTGAGATGGCAACTGAGACAGGGCGTGGTGGTGCCACCTGTAATCCCAGTGCTTGGGAGTCTGTAAACAAGTGGATCACGATGCATCAATCTGTGTAGTGCAACTCTGTAGACCCTGTACTAAATAGATTTTTTTTAAAAGCTTAAAAAAGCCTTGTATAAATATATAGTAGTTGATCAAATATGACAGTAGAGTGCAGAGAAAACTGGCAGTTTATAGGTCATTATTTTATAAGTGCTTTACAGTCTAGTTTCCAAAATTTAGTGATAAATGAGGCAGAAGTAAGGACTGAGGGAAGAGAAAATTCAAGGAATTATAAAGTAATGGATTATCAAAGCTTAGCCAGACATAAATCTAAGAAGAACGAAAGAGCTAAAAGGAAAATTCACATACTTCATTAACAGGACTCATCTGGTACTATCAGGAAGGATTCTTTAGTGTAGTCAATAAGAAAGGGGCAAAGGGGAATATCTCAGACTACTTTTGGTAAAATGAACTAATGGGGAGGTTATGTTACTATTCTGGCCTAATGATCTGGCCCATGGGGGACCTCAGAGCACTGTATCTGATGGACTGTACGATGCTGTTTCATCCAAATTCAGAAAACTTTTATAATCTTAAATTATGTGACAGCTTGAATAGTTGTTTAATGGTAGCAAGGGAGAAGGGTTTGGTGCTCAGTAGATTTCAGTGCCAAATGAGAAGAAAGCTGCACTTGCAGCATGAAGAATTAGTTTGAACAGATTAGCACAAGGTTTTTTTTTTGTTTGTTTTTTTTGTTGTTGTTTTGTTTTGTTTTGTTTTGTTTTCATGTAGGACAGGGATACAGGGTTCATAGGGTCTCACTACATAGATAGGACTCATAGTGATTCCCCTGTTTTCAGCCTTCTAAAGTGCTGGGATTGCAGGCACGCACCACCACGCCCAGTCTTAATGGCCATCTCATCGCACACCGGGAGCAGGCCAGCACAGCACTCCAGGGACGGAAGCCCGGCCAATGCGTTCTGCCCAAGCAGGCACTTTAGTCATTGAGCTATCAGGCCAGCCCATGATTAGCATAGGTTTTATGCACACATAGCAAAAATATATTAAAGACTATTTGATCAGTTAATGTTAGATCAAAAAATGTGTCCACAAATACATAATATTTGGTTGACCAAGAGTCATGGGCAAAAGTTTCCTTGTAATACATAAAAGAGGGAGAGTGGAGATAAAAACAATCTCCTAAGTACATTAAACTAGTTTCCTGTAATTGGTGCTCTATTTTCAGTTGTTGCAGAATAGAGCTTCAGAAATAATGCTCTATTATATGCTGAGAATAGGAAAAATTACAAAGAAAAGACATAACATTCATTAAGACTCTGAAGAAGAAAGCAATCAGTCATGGGTTAGCTCAGCTAAAACACAACATAAATGGTATATTTGCATAGTTTTCATTTTAATAAAGAAAGTTTACATAATTTATTTCTCCTAATCCTTTTTTATTCTTAGCTATCAAATTGGTCTTTTCCAAACTATTTACTTGCTGATAAAAGTGCTGACTTCATTTTTTTTTTTTTCTTCATTTTCATGGCACTATCAACTTCTTTTAGTTAAAAATGGAGGAAAAAGCTGGGCGTGGTGGCTCACGCCTATAATCTCAGCACTTGGGAGGCTGAGGCAGGAGGATTGGTGCGAGTTCCGGACCAGCCTGGGCTACAAAAGTGAGCTCAAGGTCAGCCTCAACTGCATAGCAAGACCCTGTCTCAAAAAGACCAAAAAATAAAAAAATAAAAAAAAGAAAATGGAGGAAAAAAGTACAAGTAAAATGTTTAATACAGGGCTGTTCTTATATTTGGTACTTTAAATAAGTCAATGATTTGGAAATATATGACAACTATTACCAAACAAGTAAAACACTGAGGAATAAAGTTTAGTTTAGCCTTTACTGAAATGGTTTGCGTTATCGATTTATGCTTTTATCATTGTGTTTTGTAGAGATTTTTAGTCACCTAGTTTGGTCAGAGGACACAGATTATTGTGCTAGTTCTTTTATAGATGGACTGTGCTATATGACAGAAACTGTACATATAAAACATTAATCTCCAACCCAGACTCAGGTTCTCCAGATACATAGTATATTGCAGTCCTCTAGGGGACAGATATTTTTAAATTTGGCTCATAAATTTTGTACTTCCCTTACAGAAACTGTATATGTATGACCAAAGGATGTGCACTGATTAGGAAAATGTGTCACACTGACTATAAAGTATTTCATTTTTATAGGCTTTGATGTATACATTTTCCTTAAATATACAAATGATGGTGCACTTTTATAAATCTGATTTTCAGAGCTGAAGAGAGAGTTTAGTAGTCTGAATGCCTGCCTAGCAAGCACGAGAACCTGGATTTGAAACCCTGGTACTGCATAACCAAAACTGGGCAGGGTGTCACACACCTGTAATCCTAGCATGTAAGTACATGACTAAGGAGACAGAGATAGGAGGATCACTGTGAGCCTGACCTGCATACCAAGACCAGGTACCAAATAAATAAATAAATAAATACATACATACATACATACATATTTTTCAAAACATTAAAAGAATAAATCTGAGACAGCTCAGTGGAATAAGTGCTTGTTTGGCAAGCACAAAATCCTGAGTTCAATCTTTGGTACCACAAAAAAAAAAAAAAAAAAAAGAATAAATCTGAGTATTTTGACATTCATTAAGACTACAGGATATTTTAGCAACTACAACTAGCTACTAGAAATCTCCTAAGAATAATTATGTTTAATTAATTACTCATATTGGTACATTTCAGACAGAATGATGACATTCATCCTATGGACTTTGTACCCATACCTTAACTCCTTTTTTTCTTTCCTATTCCTCTCCACTCCCTATAATCTTCCTTCTCTCCTTATTTATCAAACTTAGTTTCATTTTTTCTCATTGTTTTTACTTTTCTCTCCTTTTATTTCTGCCTCCTTTACAGCAGAGTGATGTGCTATTGCATTTTTTTAAAAAAACATATTTTTATGCATTTATCTGTTTTCAGACACTTTGGATGATTCCAAGATTTATTTATTACAAACTGTGTTGCTATAAACATAGATGTGCATATGTCACTGGGATATGATGCTTTTAATTCTTTTCAGAAGAAGGGGAACACCTGGGTCCAATTAAATCCTCTAGATTTAGCTTTTGGAGAATCTCTACATTGATTTCCACAGTGGTTCATTAGTCTACACTTCCATCAATAGTAGAGAGAGGTTCATTATTTTCCCCACATGCCTACAAACAATTTTCGACACTAACCATTCTTTTTGGAATGAAAAGGAATCTCTGTGTTGTAATTTGCATCTCTCAAAGGGTCAATCATCTTGAAATGTTTTCATCTATTTATTTGTCCTTTGTTCTTCTTCATCTGTGTAGTGTATTCATTTCAGATGCCCATGTTTGGAATGTGTCTTTAAATTTGAGGGTTTCTGTTTTCTTGAATGCATTGTATATTCTGGTTGTGAGTCTTTCATCTGAGAAATAACTGGCAAAATTTATTTCCCACTCTCTTGTTAGGCTCTTCTCTCTTCTCTCTTTTCGTGATTTCTTTTTGTGAAAAAAGCTTTGGTGAGCTCCCAGTTCTAGGCACTCTGCAATATTTCCAGTGGGATCAGGCTTTAGTTCACAGTCTTCCTTTCCCTTTTGTATTCTGTGTATTCTATTTTCTGGTATTTATAATAGTTTTTTTTTTTTTTTACAGACTTTCAAAACAAGAAAAGTTTAACAATGGTTACATTACATATTTTCATCATCCAATCAGTATAGATCAATAGACATAGGTATGTAAGGCTGATGAAAAAATTAAACATTAACACTTCTGATAAACATTAATGTTTTTTAACTCTTACAAATGCATTTTGTATTTAAGTCACTCTTCTAAAAAAATTATAGGGGTTGAGAATTCAGACAATGCCAGGTCCTGAAATTGATTCCAGGTACCGCCCAACATTTATTTATTTATTTATTTATTTATTTATTTATTTATTTATTCTTTTAAGTCCTTATACTAGGGAGACTATACGATATTTGCATATGTAGGACTGGTTTATTTCAGTTATGAGTATGTGTTCCAGATACATCCATTTATATACAATGTCTTCTAGTTTGTCATTTCTTATGGCTGAGTAATACTCCATTTCATAAAAATACCACAGTTTTTTCAACCATTCTTCAAATGATGGGCACTTTGGTCATTTCTAGGATTTTATTATCACAAATTGTGCTGCTATGAACATAGGTGTACAGATATCACTATGATCTGATGTTTTCAGTTCTTCTGGAAAAATTCCCAGTAGGGGGATAGCTGGATTGAATGGGATTTCCAGCTCTAATTTTTTAAGGAGTCTCCACGCTGCTTTCCATAATGGATGCACCAGTCTGCATTCCCACCAGCTGATTTCTTTATAGCAGCCATTCTTTCTGGGTTGAGATGATATCTAAGTGTTGTTTGATTTACATTCCATGAAAGGCTAGTGATGTGGTGCGTTTCTTCATGTATTTATAGGCTTGTTGAATTTCTTTCTCTGAGAAGTGTGTGTTCATCTCAGATGCCCATTTCTGATTTGGATCTTTGAATTTTGAAGCCCTAATAGTTTTTAGTTCTTTATAAATTCTAGATAGAAGACCTTTGTCTGAACATTTATTGGTTAAAATCTTTTTGAAATTTGTGGGTTGTCTTTTCACTCTGTTGATAATTTCTTTTGACATGAAAAAACTCAGCTGGAGGAGGACCCATTTGTTGATTCTGGGAGGCATTGGTGGTATAGGGCTTAGCATAGCTGCCTTCCCATTTGTTGATTCTGTCCAGTGTTAAACGTGCATTTTGATTCTTGTCCATGAACTCTTTGCCTACCCTGATGTCTTGAAGATTTCCTCCAACTTTCTCCTCTAGGAGGTTTAGGGTTTCTCTTTTAATATTTAGATCTTTAATCAATTTTGACTTCAGTTTGGTACATGGTGATAGAAATGGGTCAAGTTTTAGTTTCTGACATGTGGAGAGCCAGTTTTTCTAGCACCATTTGTTAGAAAGGCTATCTTTTCTTGAGTAAACATGTTTGTGCCCTTTATCAAAAATAAGATAGCTGAGTGTGTTTTTATTTACTTCTGCATCTTCTAATCTATTCCACTGATCCTCAGGTCTACTTTTTTTTTTTTTTTTTTGCTAATACCATGCTGATTTTATCACAGCATAATTTTAGGTCAGGAATCATAATGCTTCCTGCCTTACCTTTGTTGCCCAGGGTTGTCTTTGCAATTCTGGGTCTTTTTTTGGTTCCAAATAGATTTTAGGAAGGACTTCTCCAGTTCTGTGAGACATACTGATATTTTGATAGGAATTGCATTAAATCTGTATAACAGTTTAGGGAGTATGGCCATCTTCACAATGTTCGTTCTTCCTCTTCAGGAATAGGGAATATCTTTCCATTTTCTGAAACTCTCTAGGATCTCTTTTTCATAGTACTATAGTTTTCATTGGAAAACTCTTTTACTTCTTGAGTTAATTATAAGTATTTCATTTTCTTCTGTGCTATTGTAAGAGGTATCGTTTCTCTAATGTCTCTCACATTGTGTTTGTAATCTGTGTAGAGGAATGTCATTAACTTTTGTGTGTTGACTTTGTAACCTGATATGTTACTGAATTTGTAGCTCATTGGTGGAGCTTTGGCGTCTTACAAATAAATTATCATGTCATCTGAGCATAATGATAATTTACCTTATTCACTTATTTTTACTCCGTTTATTTATCTCTATTGTCTAGTGGCAGTAGCTAATGATTCCAGAACTATACTGAATAGGAGTGGTGATCGACGATATCCTTGTCTTGTACCATATTTGAGAGTAAAAGGCTTCAGTTTTTTCCCATTTGAAATTATGTTAGCTGTTGCATTGTCAGAGATGGCTTTTGTCAACTTGAGGTACAGGCCCTCTGTTGCAAGTTTCTTCAGGACTTTGAACATGAATGAGTGTTGGACTTTGTCAAAAAGCCTTTTCTGCATCAATTGAGACAATCATGTGATTTTTGGCTGTGGCCCTATTGATATAGTGTATCACATTTATAGACTTGCATATATTGAGCCATCCTTGCATTCTTGGGATGAATCATGGTGTATAATCTTCTTGATGATTTGTTGTTTTCTAATGCCAGGTTTTATTGAGCATTTTTGCATCTATGTTCATGAGAGAAATTGGTCTATAGTTTTCTTTTTTAGCTACATCTCTTTCTGGTTTTGGTATTAGTGGAATACTTGCCTCTAGGAACGATTTTGGAAGGACTGCTTCCTTTTCAGTTTCATTGAAGAGTTTGAGGAATATTGGGGTTATGTCTTCTTAAAGTTTCTTGTAGAATTCAGCAGTGAATCCATCAAGTCCGGACTTTTCTTTGTAGGTAGACTTTTCATTACAATTTGTATATCATTGGATGTTACTGGGTTATTGAGAGTTCTAATATCTTCTTGATTGAGTTTGGGTAATTTGTACTTTTCAAGGAATCTGTCCATTTCATCTGTGTCTTCAATTCTGTGAGAGTAAAGATTCTCAAAGTAGTTATTTGTGATCCTCTGTATCTCTGCTGGGTCTGTAATAATTTCATCCTTTTCATTCCTTATTGCTTGAATTTGAATCCTTTCTTTCCTCTTTTTGATGAGGTTACCTACGGGCTTATCAATTTTATTTAATCTTTTAAAGAACCAGCTTTTTGATTAATTAATTCTTTGCATTGTTTTCTTTGTTTCAATTAAATTGATTTCTTCTCTAATCTTTATAATTTCCTCTGATCTTTATTCTTTGGATTTCGTTTGCTCTTCTGTTTCTAGTCCACTTAGGTGCTGCATCAGAGTATTTATTTGTTCCCCTACTCCAGTGGTTACCAACCTTTCTAATGCTGTGACCCTGCAATACAGTTTCTCACGTTGTGGTGACCTCAAATCAAAAAATAATTTTGGTGACTACTTCAAATTACTAATTCCAATAAATAACATCTCACCATGGCATAGCATGGGTTTAAATATGTATTTTCTGATGGCTTTAAGCGACCCCTGTGTTTTGTTCATTCAACCCCCGCCAAGTCACGACCCACAGGTTGAGAGTCACTGCCCTACTGTTTTCTTAAGGTGTGAGTTCAGGGCTATAAATTTCCCTTTAAGAACTGCTTTCATAGCACCCCATAAATTCTGGTAAGTTGTGTTTGAATGTTCATTAAATTCTAGATATTATTTAATTTCTTGTTGAATTTCATCTGTAACCCACTGGTTGCTGAGAAGGGTGCTGTTTAATTTCCATGTATTTCTGGAGTTCTTGTGGTTTCTTTTGTTATTTATTTCCAATTTCATTGCACTGTGGTCAGATAGTATACATGGGATAGTTTCTGTTTTCTTGCATATACTCAAGCATGACCTATGGATTAATATGTGATCTATTTTTGAAAATGTCCCAGTGCAGCAGAAAAAAATGTGTATTCTGAAGTGTTTGGGTGGAACACTCTGTGTATGTACATTAAGTCCTGTTGTTTCAGGTTCCAATTCAGTCCTGCTACTTTGTTAAGTTTTTGTCTGCTTGACCTATCTTTTTGGGATAAAGGGTTATTAAGGTCTCCTAAGATTGTGGTATTGGATATGACATGTTTCATGTCTATTAATGTTTGTCTTATATAACTTGGTGCTCCCATGTTGAGTGTATACATATTTATAAGTGTTGCCTCTTCGTCTCGAATTTTTCCCCTAACAAATATGTAGCGGCCTTCTTTATTTCATTTGACAAAACTTGGTTTGAAATTTAGAGTGTCTGCAAACAAGATTGCTACCCCTGCTTTTTTGCTGAGGTGCTGGAGCATGTAGCATTGTTTTCCACCCTTTAACTATTAGTCTATGACTTTCTTTATGAGTTCACTGTGTTTCTTGTATACAGCATATTGTTGGATTTTGCTTCCTTATTCACTCTGCCAGTCTATTTCTTTTAATTAGAGAATTCAGTCCATTTACATTGATGATTATAATTGAAATGTATTGACTTATAATTGACATGAGTTTACTTACTACTGTTTATCTCTTTTTCTCCTGTTTAATTGGTTGTCCTATTTGGTGGGTTCTTTCTGTTCTCATTTGTTGAGTTCAGGTCATTTTGGTCTCTCTCTAATTTTTTTATTATGCCTTGTACTGTTGGCTTTGATGTTATGAAATTCTTCAGTTGTTCCTTATTATGGTAGTATTTCATTTCTCCTTTATACTTGCAGGAGAGTTTTGCTGGGTATAATTTCCAGTCTAGGCTGGATTTTTTTTTATTTTCATGGAGGACTTGTAGCACTCTGCTTCATGCTCTTCTTGACTTCATGGTTTGTGAAGAGAAGTCTGCCATTATTCTGACTGGTTTTCCTTTAAATGTGATATGTTTTTTTCTGGGTGTGTTTTTAGGTGGAATGATGTTATTTGGAGTTCTATATGCTTCAGTTACTGAATGCCTGATTGTTTTCTCAAATTTGGGAAGTTTTCTGCTACTACTTTGGCCCATATTCTTTTTATATCATTTGTGTCAACACCTTCTTTCTCGTTGATTCATATCAATCTCACGTTGTTGATTTTTGCATCATCTTGCATATGTTGAATTATTTTTTCCTCCATCCTTGTTGTTTTTAAGAGATCCTTTCTTACCTTTTCACTAGCTGTGACTGTGTCTTCAAGATCTGAGATTCTATCTTCTCTTTGGTTCATATGTTTTTTCCAGCTTGTGATTGAGGTATTGTTTTCTTGTAAATCTCTTTGAAACTGTTTCATTTGATCTATTTCTTTCTGATAGTGTTCCATCAAGGAATCCATCACTTTTCTATTCTCCTCTAATTTTTTATCAGTGTTTTGTTTAGTGATACTGAAGTCTCCCATTATAGTTATCATTTATCTCTCTAGTTCAGTTTATTTCTGCTCTGTTCTCCTCTCTATCTTTCTGTAGTTGTTCCCCTTCTTTAGATGCTATTAATTTGGAGTGATTTTTTTTTTAACTTCAAAGGTTATTTCTGCCCTGGTTTCCCTATAAGTTTCTGTAGTTATTTTTCCACTTCAGAGTATTAATTTGTGCATTTCTTTTTTTTTACTACAGATATTAGCTCTGATATGAGTTGCTCTATATGTTTCTAAACTTGTTTGTCCACTTCAGAAGCTATTGATTCAGAGATTTCATCTGCATGGTTCCCATTTTCTTGTAAGGTATTGCCTCCTGTATCTGTTACAGGTGGGCTCAGGACCTGAGGTTACATTTTGCTCTTTTTCTGCATCATTCTGTATACCAGTGATCTTTGGTCCAGGACTGCATGTCTATGGGTTAGTCGTTCAGTGCAGGCTGCTGGGTCAACTGAGCTGCTTGTAGGCTCGGGAAGGGAGGTCTCACTCACCTGGTGGGCCTCATTGCTGGATAGGCTAAGCTTGCATGAGGCCGGAGGTTTGACTCAAGTGGCAGATCCGGAGCTGGATAGCCTACAATTATGTTTGGCTGAAGGTCTGACTCATGTGGTGGACCTTGCTGCTGAATATTCTGCCCTTGTGATGGGCTGGAGGAGGTCTGGCATGGCGGGTCTGTTGCTGGATAGGCTGTTCTCGGCAGGCTGGAAGAGGTCTCAGAAGGGCTAGAGGTCTCAGGTGGGCTGGGGGAGGTCAATAGTTTTGTTCTAATATTTAGACATTTAATTCATTTACATTTCAAATTTGTGCATGTTGAGAGACATTTATCTGGTTTTAAAACTTTATTTAGATAATTACAGTATGTTACATTGTCGACTATATTGGAAATCATCTTCTTGTAGACTTTTACATTGGCAATGACTGTACTCTGAAAAAGGAACTCAAGGAGGATACCAGAAAATCGAAAGATACCCCTTTTTTTTCAGGTAGAAAGAACTAAGATAATGAAAATGGCCATACTCCCAAAGCTGTTTCATGGATTTAATGGAATCTGAATCAAAATACCAACAACATAACTCACAGAATTATAGGAAATAACATTAAAATTTCTTTAGAACCAAAAGAGACCTATTATAAAAAATAAATTCAAACACAAAGCCGGAGGCCTAACTTTCCCTCACTTGAAATTACAATATAAAGTTACTATAAATAAAACAATATGATGCTGTGAAAATAGACCCAAGGATCAAGGAAACAGATAATCAGATGTGGAAACAACTCCAAACACGATGAGCTATGCTGCCTTTTACAAACAGGCCACACATGCTCCCAGAAAGGAAGATAGGTTTTTTAATAAGTGATACTGGAAAAATTGGCTTCCCATATACCAAAGATACAAGGATAATCAAATAATGCTTCATATAAATACTACAAGAATTACAGCTTCTGGTCATTATTGGGTCATTTTGTCATGAGGTTATAATGAAAGTTAGGATATGAAGAAAGCTTTCATTTTTAACTCAAGCATTTGTTAAAAAGTAAGCCAATTTTTTTTGCTGATTTTTCATATGTCTTCTTCCTGTAAACTCCAGAAAATTGATGGGAAAAAGGAAATACAGTAAAACTCTGCCTGAGACAATTGATATTTATTAGAACTGGTAGGTGTATCCATGGGAGTAAGCTCACTATATTTATTTTAACCTTTACTTGTAGTAAAATAGACATATCCTAAAATTTAACATCTTAACCATTGTAAGTATAAGATTCAGTAGTGTTAAGTGCTCATATTTTTGCATTCTTACATTAACTATGTCATTTCCATACAATGGCCCTCATCAACTGTTAATTTATTATTAGCCTCTGCCTTGCAGAATTATTGATGTGAGGATTAAATTGATAACATTTCAGATTTGGAGGACAAGGTTTCAATTTCAGCATGCTGTACTAGTCCCAATCCTGGGGGTGTGCTAAAACTGCGCTGAGACTGGCCATGGTGGCATTTGTCTGTAATCCAGCTCTTGGGAGGCTGAAAACACGAGGATAACTATGAGTCTAAACTGTGCAGTGAGACCCTGTAGACTCTGTACTAAATACATTAAAAAAAAACAATTGGAGTACATATCCAAATCATAGCAAGACAAAAAGTTTTTTTCTTTCTCTTTCTTTCTTTCTTTCTTTCTTTCTTTCTTTCTTTCTTTCTTTCTTTCTTTCTCTCTCTTTCTCTCTGTCTCTCTCTCTCTCTCTCTCTCTCTCTCTCTGTCTCATTCTCTCTCTGTCTCTTTTATTTCCTTCTTTCTTTGTTATATTTTTAGGGAAGGGTATACAGGGTGTTCGAGGCCTCAGAATTAGTTTGGACTCTTAGTGATCTGCCTGTTGACAACAAGGTCCCAATAGTTGGTATTACAGGTATGTGCCACCACACTCAATTTCAATTGCTGTCTCAGTGTGCCCTGGGAGCAGGATCAGCACTGCAGGCCAGGGGATCAAACCCGAAGCCCCTGTGCCTGATTACAGTTGCTTTAATAGCTCAGTAAATCAAAGCATCTTTAATTTTTTAGATGACCCTGCAAATGCAGGGTCCTGAGTCCAATCCCTGGTACCTCAAAAATAAAATAATTTTTAAAAAATAGAAAAGGAAAAAAATTCATACTGTATAGACAAGTAAAGGCCTCTCTTGTTCTCTTCATCTCAGGCCACTTTGTGTGTCAATTTGCTGTATGATCATATACCACAAAAACCCTGACCTCATGTGAAGACCATTTATGTGGACTTATATCCCAATAGAACCATGAGTAAAATTAACCTCGTGTTGCTAATAAATAGATTTCTATAGTCAGGTACTCTGTTACAGCAGAAACAAAAATAGACTGAGTGACTAGTTCTTTTGTTGTTGTTTTGTTATGTCTTGTTTTGTATTTTAGGGAAGGGTCTACAGGATGATGAGAGTCTCACTGTTAGATCGGACTCATGGTGATCCGCCTGTTTACAGACTTCCAAGAGCTGGGATTACAGGCACGTGCTGCCATGCCCAACCTCCATTGTCCTCTCAGTGCTTCCCAGCGTCAAGGCTGGCAAATCAGGACCAGGGATCAAACCCCTGGCCCCTGCACTTTAATCTGCTGAACTATTTGGCCGGCCCTAAGACACTACTTAAGATGATATCTGGATATTTATAAAATGAAGACTCCATGTGCTATAGAATCTAACATGCTTCCAGCATCAGTGCACCTTGCTTGCACACAAGATAGTGCCATCTGTAGTTTTCTACTTAACAGCTGTTAAGCCAGAAATTTTCCACTTATACTTTGGCATATGTACTACCTTTCACATCTTTAGTCATGTAGTACTGTTTGAGATCAATTTTTAGACTTAACACAGTGTGTATACTATCATCAAATTTTTCTCTTGTTGCTTACCCTAAAATATTAAAGCTACTGACAATGAAATTCCCTTTTTACCAACTATGTAGTAGAGAAGAATTGGCTCACCATAATATTTAGCTTTCTCCTAACAATGAATTATAAAAGGAAATAGAAAATGTATATTCTAATAAAAGGAACATCACACGGAGCAATCAGTGCATCTGACAACATTTATTGTACTTTTCTTTCACGCACATAGTTTCAGCCTCAGAACCATTTTTAAATCAATTGCAAGTTTACAAAATTGGATTTTAATATGCATTACTCCCCAGAGCCAAATTTTAATTTAAGTTTCCCGATGAGTTATATACTTGAGGCCTTTTCAGACTATAGTATATATTTAGAGCATAAGAATTCATGAGATAACCTCAGCATTCTCATTAGAAACAGCATGTCCAAAACCATTACAGCACCCGCAGCCTCGTTAGCTGAAACACAGAGAAATCTAAAACAGACGTGAAGTATTTTAGTTGTCCTTACTTCTGCATGTGCTTGCTCAAACATCTCCACTCATCTATTTTGAGGAGGACAAATTAGACATAATTTCTAAAATTATTTCTGTTTTTTTCTGAGCTTAAGCCTGCAAAGGTAGTGGACGACCATCACACCAAACTATTCATGTTTATGTGCAAGGTGTACAAGCTTAGAACAAATTGCAAAAGAATTTTGTAATTCTGCCACAAATCTGTTTATGTTCCATTTGTATAAATGATAAGTATGACAACTTTTTGATAAAAATTGGACTCAATGGATTCTCTATAAAATCAAAGCACATAACTAGTCTAACAATGTTGTAAATCAAGTTAGTACTTACATATAGTAAGAAAAAATAGCCATAAAGAGTCAAAGAGTAGAGTTTGTGAGTTACAGATATTGTATTTCTTTATCTACATTAATGTTAACCCCAAATATTTGCATTGAAGCTTTCAGACTGGCACATTTTTCTGTATGTCTCATCAGCAGTATGAAAGCTTTTGAAGTACTAGTCTGATGATATTAATAAGAAATAGAAACTAATTGCCTAAAGACGTGCTAACTGCTATATTTCAGTCTTATTTTGATAGAACCAAAAAGAAAAACAAAAGAAAAATGTAGTCTATCTTATTTTGGGTGACAAAAATGAGTTCCTAAGAGTTCTAAGAGCTGTCTTTGTTCCAAAAGCATGATTTTTTTGCCAAGATGTTCTAATTATCCATTTTATTCATATGATCCTAAAAGAGCTGGAGGAAGCCAAATTGTGTATGACCTGACAAGGGGAGTTTTTAAAACTGTCATCTCTAAAATGGTCTGCAACAATTATATACATCACTTTGTAAATGAAAGCCTATTAGTGCACTAAGAGGAAATGAAACTGCCTAGAGGAAATAAGCATAAAGTAACAGAAACTATCCAAAAACAAAATTATGAAAAGCTGTAGGACTTAAAGGAACACAGGGTAAGATGATCAGCAGAATATGCTGAGGAGGAATACCCATCTTTGGCGGCAAACCACAGTAAAGTGTGTCACAGTCCAGGGTTGATGGATGAAGGTAGGGGGCAGACGAAATTTGAGCGAGGCAGTTGTTGAGTGAATAGATATGGTTGCTACCCAGAACATTAAAAGCTAAAAAGGAAAGAGATTTTAATGGCAAAACTAAACATACATGCAAGTTAGAGTATAACCAGCAGAAAATCTCTTGAATTTCCTTTTCTCTTGGTGTAAGTTATAAATAATAATTCTTATCTCAAAGCAACAGCACACAGAAATATGGGCATAATAGAAGATAGTATCTAGAAATTAATGCTCTAACCAAATTATGATAGCTAAAATTCATGAAACAAAGGAAAATCAGAACATTCATATAAGAAATTTAATTTAATCAGAGTTATGGTTAATTTAGCAAATACCAATTGCCATGTCTTTTACTTACACTTTTTTTCTAACATGATTTTACGTGAATAGTACAAAAATTATTTCATAACAATTTTATACATTACTGTGATGAATCATTATACCTAGAATAAATTAAAATGATCTATGTAGTTATTCACAGGTCCACTATTTTATCAAATCAGGTGGTTATATCTACTTGCCATGGAAATGTTTCAGATATTTGAATTTTATATGGAAAATCATTTAAGAAGATATTTTATAATAGCAAATAGATTTTCTTCAATGTCTTACCAAAGGTTTTGTTACATGGGTTTTGGTCATAATCAGCACCACGTTATATGTGCTTCACAAAGCTAATGCATGAATATTTATATTCGGTTCTTTCCACAATTCTGGTTGCAAATTGAATCAAACCCAGTGGCTAAATTTGATGTTGATCTTATGGGGAAATTTAGTTTGCCTCACAATCGGTTTTCAACAAGAATCCTGGGAAGAACTGAGTTCATGAACTGAGAGCTCTGAATATATATGTGTATATATCTATATATCTATATCTATCTATCTATCTATATATATATATTCTTCTGAATGTATTCATTTTGAATATTTTATCGTATAATGATATAAAGTAATCAGTAAATATAACTGCATGCTCAATAGAGTTAAACTGAAGTTCCAATTTTCCAAAGATTTCTAAAATCATACACACCAATTTGATTAGTGATATCTGTGAAGACCAATTGATAGAACAGGAAAAAAGTGAAAAGCAACTTTGTAGTGGAGTTACTTGAGTCCACATGCCTCAAGATGCAATCACACAGTAACTTCATAAATATTTTTATGATCATTCTGTACAACATAATATGAATAGCATACATGCTTTTATATTCTGATTCCATATAATTTTTATTTTTAAATGGGCCTAATTGAAAATGTCTTTCCTCCTGTAAATGAATCAGCAGGCCTTTATTCCTCTATTTATATTATTATTTTCAAGGCTTTTGGAAGATTTCCATTCATAGGAACAGATTCAGAAAGTACAGGAGCTAAAATAAACATTTGCAACGATTAAAAAGCAAAGTACAGATGAAAAAATACATTGATAAGAATTGAAAGAGAAAGTACATAGACGAATACAAATAATCAGTGTAATTAATTTTCAAGAAAGACTATGAAGGCAATAACAGAGTTTCTTTGTACTATGTCAGTCTTCAGTGTAAATTCATTTATATGGTCATTTTCCCAAGTTTCTTAGACTGTCAATCAGAACTCCTATGATTGTTCTTAACAATATTTCAGCCATATCTCTTAGTACATCTACTTGGACCCTACACATAGGTTATAAAGAATTATATACAGGTTTTCTGATGTCCCAGACTATTTCAAACGTCATTCACTTTAATTCAATCCTTTCTAAATATCTACCTTCATACATAGTTTTACCTTCTTTTTCTATTGTGACTCAAGCATATATTGACATATGCTTCAAGCTCAATCTCTTATAGACTATCAGCTCTCTCAAACTTTGCCCTTGTAACACTTTGAGAATTCTATAAATAAGACTTGTGACCAATTCTCCTCACTGTCTGTAGTATCATATACAATTATGAATACTATTAAAAGATACTTGTGAAATAAAGAAACTAGAAATACAATCACACACTTTTGTCAAATGATTTTTAATGTCTTTGCTATTGGGTCTCACTACACAGCTTAGATTCATTATGATCCTTCTGTTTCTAGTCTCTCCACACTGGCATTACAGGCATGTAACAGCAAGTTCAGTCTTCCTGGCTGGCTCAGCGTGCCATGTGGCAGGGCTGACACAATATGTGGTTGCAGTGATTGGATCACAGTCTGTACACTTACTTAAGCAGGTGCTTATTACACTGAGCTATCTCCCCAGCTTATATCAACTGATTTTTTAACCAAGATACTTAGGTTCTATAGCTTGTTGAACAAGCGATGCCTAAACAAGTGGATATATTTCCTGGGAAAGAGAACAGAGAAAACTTAAAGTGTTTCATAGAGGTAAATTATAAATATAAATGCCATGAGAGTAATGTGATTATAATAAACTTCTATCAGAATAGCTAGATTAAAAAATTTAAAGGGAAATCATCAGTTCTGGACAAAGATTGATGGAAACAGTATCACTCACACACTGCTGGTGAGAATATGAACTTCTGTGTTCACTCTGGAAAATGGGACATTTTTCTCTAAAAATAAACGTGAATCTATCACACAATTCAGCAATTATTCTCTAAGACATTTTGTCCAAAGAAATGAAATATATTCATAAGTAGTCAAGGTAGCTCTATACTGAATAATGCTACACTGGAAAAACTAAAATTCTTCTGTAGGTGAACAATTTAAAAATGTAATGTGAACATATCATGGAATACTACAATCAGTAAGAGTGGATTTGCTATTGATATATACATTGACTTGAATGAACCTTCATGGAACTGGGTTAAATGAGTCAAGGCAGCCACAGAGGGATGGGGAGACAGACTGTGATGCATTTGTATAGATAGATCACCAAAAACATGCAATTTGAAGTGTACTATTAAAAAAACTGAATCTGACGAGTCAATGTTATTAATATAAACTCTCTAATTGTACTATACTTTTACAAAGTATTATCTTTGGGGAAAGCTAGGAAAGGGTATGTTATATCTCTCTACATTATTGTTATGTATGAATCTATATTATTGCAATAAAGTTTTCACTAAAATATTTTCATTGATTAAACTTATTGAATTATGTTCACAAAATTGTACAAAAATTTTAAGTCAATGTAGCAAGACTGTTATGATTTGTATCTAGTTGTTCCACCAAAGCCTCATGTAAATCATAAGGCTACCAAGCATGCAACTTGAGAGGTGGGACCAGAGAAGTAGGGCTGAGATTGAGGAAGGGAATCACAGAGGCATGAACCATTAAACTGACAGTATGCACCTCACCTGCCCCTCCCCTAGGCCTGCTGACCTCTCCAGGAGGTATAGAGTGGATCATCCTGGACACAGTGGCACAGTGCCTCAAGGTCTTGCTAAGTAATTCAGGCTGCTTTAAACTGAAACCTCGAGTAACTGTGAGCTAAATAAACCTTTTCTTTCCTAAGCTTGCTGGTGGGTATTTGTATCAGCAACAAAAGAAAAGAAATCAAGACAGAATTTGGTACAGGGAATGGGGTCATTGCTGTGGCTAAACTTGACCATGTGGATTACAAGCTTTTGGGAATGGCTTATGTGAAGAAATAGGAAAGGTTCAGAGATGTTACCTACAAGTGAAATCCTGGAACAGATTTTGCTCTTTTGTTTTGAAGATTCTGATCAGAGCTCCGACTAGAATGCTGATAGGAAGTCTGACTTTAAAGCACAGGCGGGGGAGGTTTCTGCTGGGAAGAAAGACTGCATTGGTTGCTGGACTCCAGATCATTGGGGTTTTGGTTTGGCAGAAAGTTTGAGTGTTTCCCATGTCCAGAGACTGCCTGAGACTGACATTAAACATTGAGGACTTACTAATTTTTCAAATGAAATGTCAAAGCAGTCAAATATTGGGGCAGTAGTATGGTTATTTTGGGGGACTCTTAGTCAAATATATGTTGAGAATAAAAAGCAAAGAGCCCAGCAGAATAACTTAAAATGTTGTGAGCTTGGCCAGAGAGAAAGTGCCAGGTAGGCTGTGAACAGGAAAGATAAAGCTGAGATCTCAGTTGCCTAGGAGGAATAGGAGAATAGAAAAGATATCCTCAGGGCATAACAAGATGTGTCAGTTTCTCATCCTTTACAGCCTCAGAATAGCAAGGGTGAGGGACTTTGCTTTGAAGAGAAAGCTACAGAACCCCATGTTTCAGAATGGAGGCAGCGGCCATACTAGATTATACAATAGAGGCAGCGGCCGTATGAGACTATAAAGTGGCACCAGCATAGAGAATTTGTTTCTCAGAATCAGGGTCACAGTGCTCAGAAATCCAGTTACTTGAGCCCTACAACTAAGAGAGAAGGAAGCCTGGCTACTGCTCCAGCTTGCAGCATCCCTTGGCATCATCCACAAAGGATTGGTTTTAGGTGCATGAAAAATGCAGGAATTTTGAGCTTAAGAAGACTTCTACCTCATGTTGGAAGAAGGCCTGGAAATCCAGGCAACATGCTCTGAGAGCTTAGTTTATGAAGCTGTGAGTGAGAAGCCTACTCCATGGAAACCCCAGAAGTTTGGGAAAGCCAGGAGTGTGGACAATCTAAGAAAAACTACAAGGGAGCAAAACTGGCCTAAGAGAAAAGTTATGGGAGCTACCACCAAGAGTGCCATAGAGGCAAAGCCACATGGGGCTCACAATTGGCCACAGATTGATTCAGATGTTTCACGTGGAACTATAGGACTTAATGTTTGTTCTTCTGTATTTTGGGTTTGTTTTGACCCCAGTGGTTTGTACATCTTTTGCTGGCATTGTCTATCTGATGCCTTTGAATGTTGGGTGTATTTAACTTATCATTTGTATAGTGACTCGCAATTGAGAGTTTGCCTTAGAACTTGGAGCAAACTTTGGACTTGTTCTTTACAGCAATGCTGAAATTGTTGGAACTTTGAGAATTTGGGGGTCCAGAGGTGGAATGTTATGGTTTATATCTAGTTTCCTCCCACACAAAGCCCCATGTAAATCATGGGCAGGGCCAGAGAGGCACAAATTGTTAAACTCATAGCATATGCCTCCCCTGCACCAGGCCTGGTGGCCTCTCTTGAAGGTATGAAGTGGACCATCCTGGACACAGTGGCACAGTGCCACAAGGGTTTGCTGAGTAATTCAGGCTGCTTTAAACTATGAAACTTCCAGTAACTGTGAGATAAATAAATCTTTCCTTCCCGAAGCTTGCATGTTGGATATTTAACCCAACATTGAGAAAAGAGTAAGTAAGACAAAGAGCAATAAAAGCATGCCTGTCTTCCTAAAAGTGGGAAGGTAGAGAAATTCAATTTCTTGTTGTTTATTTTATTCAATGACACGTTAAGGAAGGGGGAAATCATGCAAGTGTATGTGCAGCATAGAGGAGATGATTATAGTACTAATTTCCATCAGCTTGTTAGAAGTTACAGTTAATGTTTACATATTTCACTTCGATTAACTATAGGCTAATATTTGTAATCTGAACAATTTTATTGAAGACAGCAATATTCAATGAAAAATGTTCTTCTAAATATGTGCCATTTCTAACATCCAATCCATTATTATTATACTCTCTTAAATTAAAAAATGTGAAAAGTACAAAGAAAAAATAGGGTTTATTGAAAGTAAGTGTTAATGTTTAATTATTTGACCAATTTTGCACACATATATCTCTTAATCTGAGCAATGTTTCATGATAAAAATATATAATATAATAGCCAATGCTAATTTTTTATTCTGCTTTGAAATTCTGCATCATATGTATTGCTGTGTCTTACTGTTTCTGTCTTAGTTTTTGAGCTCTCTCTCTCTCTCTCTCTCTCTCTCTCTCTCTCTCTCTCTCTCTCTCTCTCTCTCTCTCTCTCTGTCTGTCTCTTTAAAAAATCCAGAAGGGATATTTTCAGGTAGTTATTGTCCACTATATTTTAACAAAAAGGCATACAGGGAGATTTTGTTTGAGTTTAGAAGAACATCTACTAGCATAAGTCAGTAATATCACCTAGGGCTTGTTGTGTTTTGTTGTTTTATTATACAGAAGAGACAAGAATTCAATTAATTTTGGATAAGACTGTCACAGCTCTGAGGCAGGCAATGGTGTGGATCAAAACATGTCTTTTTATTCTGCATCTCCTAAGTGTTATTTCTTTTAAGATGTATTTAGTAACAGTTTGTATTTTTTGACTTACATTAAAATAAAAATACTAATGGGTATTATTAAACTGATTTACAGTATCTTGTCTGGGATTTTTACCATCCACTTTCTTTTCATTATTTTAATTACTATAATAACAGTCATGGAGATGGATCAGCAGTCTAAGTGCCTGCCTGGCAAGCACAAGGATCTGAGTTTGATCTGTGGTACAACATACTCTGCCGGCCTGGGATCAATGCCTGTGATACCAGAACTGTAGAAGCTGAGATAGGAAGTGGAAAAAGAACCTGCGCTGCATAGCAAGCCCCTGTACCACATAAATAAATCCAAATCCAATAAATATTATTATTAAAGAAAATAATAATATACATTAATTGCATAACCTGGAAAGTGTCACTGAGAAGTTCCTTTGTCTATGTTAATTATGTATTTGTGCATTGATCACTCCTGCCCTCTTCCACCATCTCCTCCAATCTTGTCTCTTGCGTAGTGGCCCCTGCCTATTTTTCCCCTCTTTCTTTTCTTTTCTTAATTTATTTTCTTTCTTTTTTGTTTTTCTCCAATATGTCAGAGAATGCATAAATGCAATACTTGTCTCTGTGTTGGATTTCTTCCCCTTAACATGACACTTTCAAGTTCATATTTTCTGGAAAAAAATCTTCTACTTACCACAGTTTTATTTCCTCTTTTGTATAGTGTAGGTTTGTGGTAAATTATACCTGTTCCTTTTAAGCAGTTTGTATATATGTAAAACACATCCAGTCCCTTCTTATTCTTCCACTTCCTGCTCCCTGCCGACCCTGATCACTTGTCTAATTCTAAACACCTACCTTGTTGTTTTCCACCTTCTCTCCTTTACTTTACTCATTTATTTAAATTAGTTGTCATAGTTTTGTTACCCATGGACCCATGGGCTGATTTCAAGTCTTAGCTACGTGAATGGTGCCTTAATAAACCTCAGTGTGCTGGTATCACTTACTAACTTGCTTTCCTTTGAATATATGTGGAGGGGAGGACCATGTCATAGTTCATGGTTCTATTTTTATCTCTTTTTTGAAGATCTTCCAAGTAGTTTTCCACAGTAACCATATTGATTTTCAGGTTCACCAACAGTGCCTAAAGGTTACTTTTGCTCTATGTTCTTGTGTAAATTCACGATTTTGCCTTTCTTTTATTGATAGCTATTCTAACTGGGATGAGATGGGATCTCATTGTAGTATTGATTTGCCTTTCCCTGGGCTAAAGATAGTGAGCATTTTTCCATACTGCATTGAACATTTGTATCTCTTCTACTAAGAGTGACTATTCAAATTATTAGTCCTTAAATTGGGTTATGTGTTTTAATTTTAATTTTATGAATTCTTCATATGTTCTGGATATTAGCCACTACCAGATGACTAGGGAGTGAAATTCTCCTCCCTATCCATAGATTGCCTTTCCTGTGTCCATTACTTCTTGTGCTGTGCAAATCATTTTCTGTGCTATGTATGATCTGATGTAATCCCATTTGTGAATTATTATGTTAGCTTCCTAAATTAAAATTTTGGAATTCTATTTAGAAAGCCATGTATGTGCTAATATCTTGAAATGTTTGCCCTAAGCTTTCCTCTAGTTGTTTCAAAATGTCATGCCTTACATTCATGTCCTTGATTTATTTGGTGTTAGTTTCTGTACAGGGTGAGAATTGGGGATCAAATTTCAATCTTGCATATGTAGATATTCAGTTTTCCCAGAGCAATGTGTTGAAGAGGGTATTCTTCCTCCAATATATATCTTTTCTACCTTTGTTGAAAATCAGCCTGCTAAAAATATATGAACTTATTTCTGGGTTCTCTGTCTTGTTCCACTGGTCTATATGTCTGTTTTTATTCTAGTACCTTTGTGTTTATGTATCTATTTATTTATGTATTTATATTTTTGTTTTACATATTTAGTACAGAGCCTACAGGGTCTCACTACACAGATTAAACTCATAGTGATCTTCTTGTTTTAAGTCTCCCAAGCACTGGTGAATATAGGTGTGTGTCACCATACCCAGTCTCAATCTCTGTCTCTGCACACCCGAAGGGTGGGGCCAGAACAACATACTAGAATCAAACCCTGGTCCCTGAGTCTGCCTAAGTAGGCACTTTGGTCTGCTGAGCTATCTGGCCAGCCCATGCTTTTGTATTTAAATCAAGCATTGTTATACTTCCGATGTTGCCCTTTCCATTCATTATTTCTTTGGGCTACTCAGGGTCATTTGTTCTTCATTTGAAGTTTAGAATTCTCTAACCAAATTTACCAAGAAAATCATTAGCATTTTTGTGTACATTGTGCTGAATCTGCAAATTGCTTTGATAACTGCAACATTTCATTCATGTTAACTCTCCAAATTCTACTTGTTAAGTGTCATCAATCTCACTGGTATACTGTAATTTTCATTAAAAATTTCTTTCACGTATTTATGTTTAGTCCTACTTACTTTATTTATTTTCTATTGTGTGGAGAGTTACTTTTCTGATCAATCGGTAAATTCAATGTTAAGATATGGAAAAGCTACTATTGTTTCTTCTTGCTTTTGTATCCTCTTTTATTTTGTGTGTGTGTGTGTGTTTTTTTTTACTGGATTTGCTTGACATTTCTAATAATTTGTTGATAAAGGGTTTTGACTTTTGAATATATAAAGTCGTCTGATATGCATTATTATTCAGATCTAAAGTATCTTCAGAAAAGTCATGTGTTCATGCATTGTTATTTAGATCTCAATGTCTTCATTGATTTCATGACTTCAGAAGTAGCACCTGGTTGGGCAGTGTGTGTCGGTGGCATAACCTGCACGTGTATTCTTATTGCAAGCTCTTTCTCTCTCCCTCTGCTTCCGAGGCTTCACCTTGATCTTTTACCTTCCAGTTTCTGCCTTAGAGTCAGCAAACCATGGCTATATCCATTGTAAATTATTAACAAAAATAAACTTCTCCTTTTAATTGTGAGTGCTGGGCACTTTCTTTCAATCATGCAAAAGTGACTATTACAACAACAGGTGAGTAGGAATAATTTGTCTTAGTCACTTCTTGTTTGTGGATTGTTTGGTATATTTTATCTTGCATAATTGATCTGAAGAAGATGTCTAGTTCACCATAAAATAAAAACACTTAGAATGTACACTCTTGTCTTATTTTTGGTCTTAACGAAAGTGCTTTCAGTTTCCTACCATTCAGTATGAGGTTGGCTATGTGTTTGCTATGCAAAGCATACTTTATGATGATTGATAGGTATCAACCCTGTCTGTGTCCAGCCACCTTAATTCTGGGGCTTTGACATCAATCACAGCCCATTCCTATGCCAGATAATCACTTGCCTGAGCCCAGAAACAATGTGTACAACACGGCACACCTGCTCCATTTCCTAGGTCACAATTCCCAATGCTAGAGCTGTGGATCAGCTAATCTTCGTCTCCCAAGCCCACGATGCTTGCTTTGAGTCACCTCTTCTAAGCCCATCCTACTGACCTCCAGATCCTATCCACTGAAGATCCAGCACTATGAACTGCACGCAGATGCCCCTTGGAGTTGCTCCAGGCAGGAACCCACAAATGTATCTTTTGTGATTTGCGCCATTTGCCTAACCATAAAGTATACTTCTTCTGTGCCTAGCTTATTCAATTTCACAATTAAAATACTAATAAATTATGTAAAATAGTATCTATTGAAACGACCATGTGATTTTCTGTTTGAATCTCTTTATATGCATTATTATATTTATTGATTTTTCTTGCAATAAAAGCACCTAATTATGTGTATGTTTTTAATATACTATTGAATTTAATTTTAAAGCATTTTGGATGATTTTGCACTTATCTGAATCACTAACAATGAACTGTGTTCTTTCTTTCTTTCTTTCTTTCTTTCTTTCTTTCTTTCTTTCTTTCCTTTTCTGTATTGTTTTGTCCTCAGGTTTTGGTAGCAAGGTAATGCTGGCTTTGTAGAATGATTTGGAAGTATTTCTTTCCTTTCTATTTTATTGAACTGCTGGAGGAATATTTATGCTGGTTCCCATTTAAATATATTGTAAAATTTATACGTCTTGCCTTGACTTTTCATGTTTGGTATGATTTTTACTATTTTAAAAATTGGTCAATCTATTTTTATGTCCTCATGCTTCAGTATTGTAGATTATGCCTATGTAAATATTTTTCTTTTTTTCTGCATTTTCCTTGTAATTGGCATATTATTGTTGTTATTTAATTTATTTGGTAGAGGGTCATGCTATGTGGCTTGGACACATGGTGATCCTCCTATCTTAGCCTACTCAGTGCTGAGATTACAGCTATGTGCCACCACATCTGGCTTTGGTGGCTGGCTTGTTGCAGGACTGACACAACATGCAGTACAAAGGATCAAACTCAGATCCTTGCACTTGCCAGGCAGGTGTTTAGACAACTGAACCAGCTCTCCCTCCCAAAATCTTTTCTTTTCTTTTCTTTTCTTTTTGCATCACCAGGAATCGAACTTGGGACCTTATACATGCCAGGCAGGCACTTATGCCCCTGAGCTATCTCCCCAGGTGTTTTTCAAAGTATCACTTAATTACTTTTTAAATTAATATAGTATCAATATTATGTTTGCTTCAGACATAATTTCATTTACTTGGTTATTTTCGTTTTTGTTATGATAGGTAAAGATTTGTGAATCTT
>PVJA010000424.1:43463-59799 GCA_004027025.1 Myocastor coypus
TTTTTTTTTTTTTTTTTTTTTTTTTTTTTTTTTTTTTTTTTTTTTTTTTTTTTTTTTTTTTTTTTTTTTTTTTTTTGTGGGACCAGGGTTCAAACTCACGACCTTGCACTTGCCCAGCAGGCACTTGTGCCTCGGAGCTATCTCCCCAGCCCCAATATATATTTTTATTGATTATTATTCTTACTGTATTGAGGTTTTGTTTGTTGGTTTTCTAAATACTTGCATGGCATCTTAAATCATTTGAAAACTCTCTTTTTTGTACATTTATACATTCAGTGATATAAACCTGAGAAATTAATCTTTAATTATTTTAAATAGACAAAGATGATGGCTAATAAGAAATAGAAAACCAAAATAAAGTTTTGTAGAGATTTAAGTATTTTACTAGTTTAACATGTACTTTTTATGTCACAATATATAAGAGAAGACATACACTGATAGGTTTCAGAGCCTTAAGTTTCAAATGAAACATATAGGCTATATAACCAAATTCAGTATGTATTTTCTTTAAAATACAGATGGAAATATAACTGCAAAATTGAACAAGAAACATAAATAGAATATTCATTGCAAAAACTTTATACATAATTACATTTCACAAGTTGTTTTGTGGTGATAAGCATGATTTAGAAGGATTGAAAAATACACGACAAATGCGATAATAAGCACGCATATTTTCTTCTGCACATTTCTATTAAAGTGTATATTAAATTTGGCCAATAAAAGAAATATTTAACTTAATACAGAACTCAATAAAATTGTGAAAATATGTAAGTTTACATATTCAAAGAGTATGCTTGCATAGTGAATGCTGTATTCATGCCACAGTATTTGAGAGGATATATTTCAGGAGCAAAAACTCTCATTACATCTAATAATCCTTTCAAAAATATAAGCTGCCATAAATTTGAATTATGTACAGTTCTAAGTGGGAAAAAACAATGATATTGTTACTTTGATAGTCTGTGAATACAAGCATGTTAAGGTGTCTTTATCAATTTTCTACAAGATACTAATATCTGTTCAGAAAAACAATGAGCAACTGATAATTTCATTTTACACATGCTTAAAACAAGACAAAAAATGCAGATTTTACCATGAGGATCCAAGTACTTATAATATAAAAAGGTCTTTTTATTCAGTTTGATAATTTATATTGTCTATGTGACAGCTATTTGATATCATCATTTAAACATAAAGAAGCTTTCACAATAGACTTTTTTTGTAAACTTCTCCCAGTATATTTATTTATATGTAATCTTATCTTAAAACATCCACAAATACATTGCAATGCAAGATGATTTCACTGACATGAATTTCATTGTGAAGTATTCCGTCATATTCCGGAGAGGTGAAAGTGTTAATATCTGGATTCTAAGATTTTGCAGAAATAATTAAATGATAATGTTCAGATCCATAACTGAAATAGATAATGTAAAACAAAACAAAACAAAACAAAAAGATCCTCTGAGTTAAAGACCTAGGGCCTAAATCAAGATACCAAAATCTTGATTTCCATTGGGACAACCAATGGAAATAAGGTATTGGATCCATGAGAAGGAATCTATCATGTCCTCCAAAACTGGAGGATTTGTGACACTTCCTTTCCTTGCAGTTACCTGATGGTCATGATGGATGGATTCACCATCCTGTCAATATGTGGCCAGAAATAGTTTAAATTTCAGTCAGCACATAGTGAATTGTTCATGTTTTTCTCAGTCTTAGGGTGTAGAAATAATAGTTTCTGGAATACAGAAATACCATGCACTTAATATAAAAATAACTGAACTTCACATGCTGAGGGAAAAATGTTGGGATGAAGAAAGAAGAAAGTATAAGTTTCTAGGTAAACCATGCATAACAAGAAGTTATTAGGGAAAATGTCTCAAGATGCAAAACAAATTCACCAAAATAAATAAATGCATAAGTTTGAACATGAGTGAAATGTTTTAAATGTTTAAATATGTATATTTAAAACAAAGAGAAAACACAAAATGCATGAACAGATGAGCAAAACTGAAATAATCACTCAAATTAATGAATAGAATGTTAGGGAGCTTAAGATTATTAAATACTGTATTTAATAAGAAAATTCCAACATTTATTGTGCTCTGTACAAGGCAAATTGTAGATAAAATTTCCATCATCTGTCTTTAACACAGTTCTCCCCTAAAACACTACAATTTCATCCCAAATAAAAAACAAAATTGTAACATTTTCAAACATCTAAATGAGTGATGAACTTTCTGTTATATTTTTCTCCAAATGCTGACCAGGTCAAGCAGCCTTGAATGACTCACTCATTTCTTCAATTCTGATTCTTCTTACCATTCTTGCAGTGACTATAGGGCCTAACGATCCAATATTCCCCATCCCAGAGCCTTATGTTTCCATCTTATTCACCTTATATTATTTATTGGAAACATTTATAAATGGCAGTAAATTAAATTACCATTTACAGTCACCTAAGTTCACCTTCACCTTCCTTTGACATTATTTCTGGAAATATAACAAATACATCAGAAAGGGCACATATTTGAGACCATAAATATGCTGTGATCAATATAGGCTAGCAGATAGAATCAAAGTGAAAGCCTTATTTTATTTTTCAAAATAAGACTTTGTCTTTGGCTGCTGGAAATGCTATCGCAGGGGTACATTCTTGAGATTTTAGTACTCCTGAAGCACCCCGGAGAGTGGGAGTGTTCACATTTGCAAACCAATGCCAGACCCAACTAAGCCTCGCCCAGTCAGCTCTCCTCTGGGTCTGTATCCGTTTGTACCCACAACAAACTTCACAGCTGTTTTAGCCACTATACTAGAGTCAAAGATATCTAAAGTAAAGTCCCTTTGAAATGGGACCGTGCTAGTGGGTTAGACATAATGGTGATATTAGGAGCTTACATAATTTTCAGTGTACTATATTCTCAACATGTTACTATGTCATTTATAATCTTTTTCAGTTTTGAGAATGCCAATGCTATATAAGTAGGATTATTGTTTTGTTGTATTTTATAATAATATGTATAAACCAAAGTCTTAGACAGATGTGACAGAATTGTTCTTAGAAAATATGTATTTTAAAGCCATGTATTACTATTTTATCACAGTTTTTTATTTTTAATGAGAATAAAAATAGTAAAACAAAACAAAAACATTAGATATGGTAGAGTGCTTGCTTCAGCAGAACGTGTACTAAAATTGGAATGGTACAGACAAGATTGACGTGACCTCTGTACAAGATGACATGTAAATCAAGAAGCATTCCATAATTTAATTTTTTTTGAAAAAAGCAAAATAATAGAAATTCAACAATGATTGTTATATTTGATATTGTTGGTTTCAAATTAGTTGCCTAGATTACCAGATGTAAATATCCAGAATTGGTCAAAAATATTATAAAAAGAATTTAAAAGGAGAGAGAAAAATATACTTAAGCAACTGTTTGTTTCAAAAGACCAGAAGAAATCAATAGTATATTCAATCTATCCTGTGTATATGCGTATGTATTTCTTTTTCCGTTCTTTCTTTTTCTCCTTTCCGCCATCCCAGTTGTTCCTTACTTCCAAATAGTTTCTTTCCCTTTCATAGTCTCTACTGTGCCTTTCAGATTTTATTTACTTTTTAAATCTAAATCTTGGAAACAACCCAAAAGCCCATCAGCTGTTGAATGGATTAAAAAAAGATGTATTTTTATATAATGCAGTATTACTCAGCTATAAAAAATAAACTTGAGGCTTTTATAGTTAATTTTGATTGACACTAAAAGTTTGAAAAAATTAACCCATGAAAAGGAATCTCTTTCCTTTCCTTCTTTCTTCCTTCCTTCCTTTCTTTCTTTCTTTCTTTCTTTCTTTTCTTTTCTTTCTTTCTTTCCTTCTTTTGCATTTTGCAATACTGAGGATTGAACTCAGGACCTTGTACTTTCCAGGTAGACACTTATGCTGCTGAGCTATCTCTCTGGTCCAACATACCTAATTTTAAAACAAAAACTCTCTTCATTGCCATGAATCATGACTATGTTCATAGAGTAACATGCTATGGCTAAAATATGAATTCAAGTTTAATATACAAAACACATTGCATTTAATAATTGTATTAGTAATTTGAATCTGTAATTTGAAATGTAAAACATAAAACTATTTAAAATATTAAGTTAATATAAGCATAGCAAAGAATTTTCAAAACATACAGTTAAATTTAAATTTTAAATTTTATTAAATTTTAATTAAATTAAATTTAAATTTTAAATTAAATTTTAAATTTAATTCCTTTTCATATATCTCCAGCATAAGCCAAGTGTGGTGACGCATGCCTGTCATCCCAGCACTTGAGACAAAGAGGCAGGAGGACTGCTGCAATTTGAAACCATATATATATATATATATATATATATATATATATATATATATAAATCTTCAGGGCATAGATTTTGAGAAATGTTAAACAAATATGGTCAAGGATGTCAAGTTTTTGAGATTACTCCATTTATTTTATTTTATATTCTAGTTTTTGATGACAATATAGGAATATGTTATTTTTCCTTCTTGGCTTTGTATAGTTCTTGTAATTACTTAGATGAATTGTGCAGTCCATAACTGCTGCATACATATTTTTATTTTGTATGAGTAAATGAAAGTTTTAGAACCTTATTTCTAAGTCTTGATCTTCTCATTTCTTTTTTCTTTCTACTGTTTTAGTATATAGATTCATAAATGTAATGCCAAATAAGGGAACATTATCAGACCTAATATCAAATTAGCAAATATTCTCAACTAGCCACTGAGAAGCAAGAATGCCTGTAAATTTTGATGACATTTCCTATTAGCTACTTTTGTGTTCATCATTTAAGTAAATATTTGGAAATGGCTAAATAATTCTTTATTATTGAGTATCCTGCATTGTTTCAACCAATGTATAAGAAAATCTCAATTATAACTCTTAATAATTCTCAGAATGATTATACATGTGATGCTATAATATTTATCAATACAAAATAATGAAACTGAGACTTTGATATAACTTTTCAAGCCTTATACCTAATAGGTTGCAGGATAATGTCTTGAGCTGAACTGAGGTTGGTCTTAAAGATAAATTTATGTTAGGGGGCCTGGAGGCAATAGCTCAGTGAAATAAATGCTTTCCTGGCTAGTACAAGGCCCTGTGTTCCACCCATGATAAACACACACACACACACACACACACACACACACACATACACAAATATAAAATAATGGCAATCTGATGCCTTTTCAGGTTTATAGTAAAGTAATACAAAAATACATACTAATTTCTTGAATGCTTCTGTAGCATTTGTCTTTGAGTGAGATCTGTTATGGCTAGAAATATATTTTGTTTTGATAATTTCAGGGAGATTCTGAAGTGAAAGTACTAAATTATGAAGAAAGGCAAGTGTGACTTCAATGGGGAGCAGGGAGAGAAAAGGAAGGAAAGAAAGAATGAACACTCTTCCAGGAGGGTTAGGATAGCAATAGAAGGAATAGGAAAATGGCAAGAGGAAAATATTTCATCCTTAGAAATGGCAGGGATCTACGAGGAGGTAGCATGGAATATTTAACCAAACTATTCGACTATCTACTTCATTCCTCACTGTCTTCTTAAAACAGGCACTGGCTAATAACTTGATCTCATGAGCAAAAGCTTCTGCAGAAAGAAACTGTAGCAATTAGGGTAAAAAGTTTTATAATCTGACCCAGGCAGTGGCTCAAGGCAGACACCTGGGAGAGGTCCCTGCCGTGGTGATAACTCAAAGCACATGCCTGACTTAGCAACTGAATTCATTGGAATCTAATTACTCAGCATGATTATATACTGACAGCAAACTCATTATCAGAAGGATTGATTATTATTATGCAAACATTTCCATTATTCATTTATTGGAAACTTGGGCAGGCTTCCCAGATTAGAATTGAATCTTTTACCTATTTTCACTCCATTACCTTTTTCAGGTAAGCATGTTGAACTTTCAAGGGTAGTTATTTTGACTCGTGTCACTCTTAAACATGATTAAGCCATTAAAATTCATTCAGGAATGGACATTTCTTTAAGAAAAAATGCAGCATTGGAAAGATAAAAAATGTGAGAGCTCAGCTGGCTGTGCTCTAACAATTCAGCTCACACCAATTAGCTTCTGTTCAAGCGCCTTTCCAAGAACTGACCTGGCTTGTATTCCAAGTCTTAAGGCAGATTCAAAGAGGAGCAGCTTAGTGTAATAGATTAGCTGCTACAATGTGGACCTATGGCCTTTCTACACACATCCCTTGAGTAATTGATAGGTAAGGGGAATGGACTCAGAGTTACCTTGTTTGTCTAATGTTTTACACTTGAAATGGCAGGGAGATTTTTACTCGTTTTCTAAGGACAGTCTTTGCCTTCAAGCAAGCGTCAGGAAGACCATATGAACACAAAATTTCATTTCAACTCTCATGAACACTCCATACAATTTTATGGTTTTCATGAATATATGAAGAAAACATCTTATGGTTAGTACAATTCTTATCTCAGCATTATGTGTTCCAAAGCGTGTGTTCACAATGTACGTTACAGGTCATGCAGCTCAATAATGAAGTGTTTTCAAGTAATACCAAAAAGGTTGTTTCTCCATTATTCTACAGGTCAGGGTCAGTTTCATAATTGCCCATATGCCCAAGATTATACTGAAGGGAGTTAAACTGAAGTTTCAGGAACACTATAGATTTGGTGATTGTACTAGCACTTCAGAAGAATCATCTATGTCCAAATTATGCCAGACGCTGACTTTGAAACTTAATTTTAAGAAACACAGTATTTAGATTTTAATGACACTGGATGATACTATGTTAACACATGTAACTCTCTTTTAATGAAGATTAGATAGATAGATAGGTAGATAGATAGATAGATAGATAGATAGATAGATAGATACAGATTTTAAAAGCAAAATAAATAAACAAGTAACCTAAATAATTGTACAGGTGAATCTTGATGTGCCCTTGATTGTTAGATTGACAGAGGTGTTTAATTCTGCAAATGCTACAAACTCTGCATAAAGGTATTCAAATTCCCAAAAATATCTCGGACTGAATCATACATGAAACATGTAGCTTTGTAGAATTTCCCTCACTGTTCCCAGTACTGCTTCTAATCCTGACAGGCAATACTATAAATGAAATTTTTCTCACCCCTGAAATGATAGATCAGCCTAGTATAAATTTCATCACTTGAGGGTCGAGTTATATCTTATTCTTTTTGTGCTGAAGTATATAGGTTTTAGGCAAATCAGAGTGATTACCAGTGGGTGCAGAAACTTCCTTGTTAGGACAAATATGTTCACAAATTAGATTCTCGTGATGATCCCCCATTTCTTTTCCTTCTTTTAAAAATATTATTCGGTTTTTAAAATTTTTTTTATCTATTTATTTGGTCCAGACCTTTTGGTCTACACACCTTAGACTTATAGTGATCTTCCTGTCTCAGCCTCCTTAGTGTTGGGATTACACATGTGTGCCACCCTAACACAGTGCACATGGGTTTCTGTGGCAGCATAGCATGTGGTACTGGGGGATTGAACTGGGGTCCTTATGCTTGGCAGGCAGGCACTTAGACACCGAGCTCAGCTATCTCTTCAGTTCCTCTCCACTTCTTACAATACACTAAAGGACTATATTTTACAGTCTTTAATATTGCATTTTGTGATATGTGAGTTATGTCTGATTCTAAAGCTCTTAAAATAATCTGTGGCAAGACAGCAGAAATTAAGCTGAAGATAACTATCAAAGTTGTTATCATAGATACTCTACTACATAGTATACATAAATGCAAATATATATATTTGTATTTAAAGGCCAAAATTGGTAAAATTGATAAAAGTATTAAAACAGCTGTCAGCTTCACAGTTAATACACATAAGGTTGTCACTCTTTCCATTTAATATGGAAAGAGTCTTCCATATTGAGTATAAGGGATTATATATATCAAATGTGATTTGCTCAAAAACAAAGATTCAGGAGTTACAGTGATTAGAGAATATACAATTTTACTGAAAGTAGTATAGGGCTTTGATGTCCAAATAAAGGGATGACAAAAACCATCAGACTCCTAAAAGGCCATGAACATTCTTGCAGCAAAGCCCATAATACTAAGGAACAGTAGAAGGAAATTTTTCAATGAATAATTGGAGGTGAGAAAAAATAAAACTGGACAAAAAGACAATAAAGTCAGCATCTGCTGACATGGTACTCAATGCCACTGTGTGGTAGTTGCTATATAGCAGTGTCCAATACTTTCAGCACCAAAGTTAAATTAAGGCTCTGTAAGCAAGTTGAAATGTGCAGCTACACTGTCCTTTGTGCATTGCAAAGATGTTTATGGTGCATTAGCACCACGTTGCGTAGCACAGGTGTTTCAGTAATTGGGGAATACCAGGAAGAGGCAGCGTTCCATTTATCTTCATCGTATCCCAAGGTGATACACCAGTAGCAATTTAGCACCTGCTAGAGCAGTTTGGCATCTGTGGTATTTACTGCAGTGTTTGGTCTTAAAGGTTGGAAGTGTTATTTTGTACTTCCATATATGCTAGGGAATTAACAAGCATTTGCATGAACCAAATGTACTGCAGAGCCCTCTTAGAGAAAGTTGTAAAAGCAAATTCAATAAAGAACAGTGAATAAAATAATTATAAATGTGAAGGATTATGTTGTTTTTATTTTCCTTCTTTGACTAAAAGGAAGTCTTTTTCTGACTGTCAAGAAGAATACTTATCAGTGTGCTTCTTCAACAATACTACTTCAGGGGCCCGGCAGGATGGCTCAGTGGTCTAAAGCGCCTGCTTAGGAAAGCTTAGGCAGCTGCAAGGGCCGCGGTTCTATCCCCAGCACCACATGCTGAGCCAGCCCTGCCCTTGGGGCAGGCTGAGCCGGCCAGAAAAAATAAATAAATGAACAAACAAAAAGTTCTGAAACAAGAAAAAATTAAATAAAATTTAAAAAAAAATCAAACAATACTACTTCAACACAGAGAATAAGAAACATGTGGAATATGTTCGTTTAAACATATTTTGCAATGATTTTTGTTGTTTTTCTACTAAACTTACAGTCTATCAAATGTTAGATTAATAGTGTGTTCTCTATATTTTAAAATAATGTTTGAATAGGAATAGGTAAACACTTTACCAAAAGACAATAAAATATTTCTCTTTCAAAAATCATAGCCTCTAATCCCAGCACTTGTGAGGTTGAAGAAGGAGGATCTTGTGAGTTCGAGACCAGGCTGCATATAAAGTCAGTTCAAAGTCAGCCTGTGCTATGTAGTGAGACCCTGTCTCGAAAAGAGCCCTCCAAAAAAGAAACTAAAGAAAAAAAGAAAAGAAAATATGTAAGACAGAAATAGATGATGAAAGCTCTTTGCAAATAAGTTATATGATAGATTAGATGATATAAAAATGATAGATTATTAGATAGATAGGGACTAAATATTTGTCTAAAACTCCTGCTGAAAGTTGTGTTTTTGACACATTCATCAAGGAATGAACATGGTTGGAAAGTCTCAATTTTTTCATAATGTATTTCATGAAAAAAGCTTAATCTAAAAGAAAATGCTATTTAAAAAATACAATGTAAATTGGGTATATTCCAAATTCAACAGTTCCTAACAAAAAATTTACAAAATAAGACTCTGTGTTTTACTCTACCTAAAGATGAACACTGTTTTAGGCTGTTCATTACACTCCAGGCTCACAGCTTGTGTGGCAGGTAACCCTTCAGTGCAAACATGAGGTGAAACCCTATTGGGCAAGGAACCTTCATACTTACATTCAAGGCTAGCATATGGCTGCTTTTTAACAGACATTTGTAAGATGGAGCTTTTTTCTTGAAAACTATAGTAATATTGATGCCTGCTATGTACATTTTTGTTGAAAAATGTGAGAAGTTTTACCTTAAAATTAAGCAAAACAAATAGTCCTTTATAAGCAAAATTGATCAAAAATACAAAGAATTCTTCATTCAAAATAAGGATGTTGGTATGTATGAAATTTAAACTTGGGCATAACGTATCAAATCTAATAAATGAACGTGAGTTTAAATGTATGCTCCTTTTCTAGCAGCTACAGCAGAATATAAGGAAGGTTTTAGAATTTCAATCAATTATGATAATGAATAAGTTCAACAAATTTATATGCATTACATAATGGAAAAATACAAAATCACTTTGTATTTATGAATAGCAGAATAACACTTTTGTCAGCTGCAATAAATTAAAAGCCGTTCCATAGGCTGGATATACCTATATATATATTCAAATATCTACACATTGTTTTGACATAATGTCAAGAGAGCAATTAATTTTTTTTTTTTACAGGATAGGGGTTCGAACTAATGACCTTGCAGTTACCAGGCAGGTACTTGTGCAACAGAGCTATCTCCCTAGCCCCTATATTTTGAATCAACAAATTCATATTATTTGATTAATATCTTTAAATATGAGTTAATATTAAATAGTGATAAAATTATTTGTTGAGAAGGTAACTTTGAGTAAATGATGCTAATGTATTAGCAATGTGTATGCTTAAACTAATAACTTTCATGAGACATTCTTACAGTGGTGTAAGATATAAAGACGCATATACATCTAAGATTCCATTTTTGTATTACTAACTGTAAAAAATGCCATGCAGTCCATTTGTATGTGAAAGACTGTTTGCAATGTTGATAAACATGAAGAAGGCTATGACAAATATGGATATCCATGACAAACTGTTTAGTAAAATGCACAATTTGTTTTATTTTTATTTTTTTGTATTTCTTAGGGGAGGGTCTACAGGGTATTTGGGATCTCACTACGAGACTGGACTTGTAATCTGCCTGTTTACAGCTTTCCAAGAGCTGGGATTACAAGTGTGCACCACCACACCCAATCTAAAATGTAGTTTGACTTTGTACATTTTATTTAGCATTATGATTTTAATTATTTGAAAGGAAATAACATAGATCCAATATATCTGATCATATGGTTTCATATGTTTAATTTATGTGAACACAAAAATTCAAATAATATGCTCCATACAATTTAAAATTGGTTGCAAGAGGGATTTGCATTTAAAAGTCATTTTCATGCAAAATAATTATTGCATGATGTTTACATGTATTTATTGTCTGTGTATATGTGATGCTACAAAATCAAATATATAGTCATATTTGTTTATTTATATAATTGTATTTAAAAAGACCATAAAATACAACCATAAGCTTTTAAACTGTGCAGAGATCCTAATAGTTAATGTGAAAACTTATAATTTTCATCATCTTTGTTTCTATAACATTAAATAAAGTCATAGTCAACTATACTCATATAAGAAAATGAGAAATTACCAAAATTAATATGCATTTATACGATGTGATTTCAAGTGTTAGAACCACTTATAACTTGATTCTTTTTTATAAAACCTTGTTAAAAATTATCTGAAGAATGGTAGCCTAGTTATTGTTCAACTTCAATATGTTGTGGGCACCTTTTTGTGTCCTATGTTTGAGTTAGTTCTTAGTATTTTATTCTTTCCTCTTTGAGTGTCATAAGGCTTTCCTATAAAATGTTTTATATGAACTTTCCTTTGACATTGCTTCTTTTTGGCATCATTATAGTTTGCTATACCAGCACTTTTACAGTTATTTTTATTCAAAGCTCCTGTAGCAAAACTTTTAGTTTCTCAAGTAGTAGCTGTGTCTATATTCCCAGTATCATGTATTTTCTCTATCAACTTACCATATTTTGAATTGTAAACTCACTCTGATATTTCTGCAGTTCCCTCTCTCAATTATCCATTCTTGTAAAATGATCATGTGGGTTTACCACAGAGTAGAAAGAGGATTGCTGTCTAAAATATCATGCACTGCAACCAATGATTAGCAGACTTTGAAAAACTTAACATAAGTCATTATGCTTGTCTGTCATACGGCAACATTTAGTAACCAGAGGAGCGTGGAATTAAGTCTATATTATGAACGGCCACTAGACCACTGTATCACATCACCATTGAAGATGGATAACTTAGCTATGTAAAATTTTATTAAATCATTTTCCTAATAAGGCTGTGTTTATTTTAATTCTTAAAAGCTCAAATGAGTGAAAGCTTAAAAGAGAAGTACAGTATAGGAGGTGCTGAGGGACTTACCTCTTCAGTGGTAACTTGGATTATTAGTCCACTTATATGGACTTCCTTTCTGAACCTGATGTATGTTCTCATAACTCAGTCACTCTATCTGGAAACCAAATATGCAAAATATAGTCTCATTTTTTTTTAGGTTACCGTTCTACAAAACCTCAAAACAAATGGGAGAAACATGTAATTTAATTCTAAATGCAGGTTAGACTAGTTTGGACATTTTGTTTGTTTTGCCTTGCTTCATTTTGTTTTGCTTTCTGGAGCCAGGAGTCTCTCCATATGGCCCAGGCTGTTATCAGATCCATGGGCTCATGTGATCTTCCCACCTCATATTCTCTATTATTAGGTGGGCTACAGTTGTGCTTCACTCTTTTCCTTAATTTAACATCACACATGAGACTCTGGATCTCAACCTTACATCAATAAAACATTCTTACTCTTGAACAAAGTTTTTATTATTTAGTGTACAAGTTCTATAACTGAAAGTTACACAGTGGGGGGATTTCTATGGCAGTAAGCCAAGAGATAATATTTCACCAAATACAGAAGCAAAGAAGATAAACTGATCTCGGGAAAATTTTCACATTTTTACCAGAGCATCCTGCAGACATTGTGGTAACTAATTTAGATCTTAACATCAAAGGTAGTAATAATTAAAACTTCTGGGCCAGGGAGATAGCTCAGAGGAATAAGTGCTTGCCTGGCAGATGTGAGGTCCTGAGTTTGATCCCTGGTACCACCAAAAAAACAAAAACCAAAATAACATTTGCAAAAATTCTAATACTTTGCTCTGAATTAGATCACCATCATCTCTGATATTGTTTATTTAATTTCATAACTTCAGTATACTCAGAAATGAATTATGGGTAGGGAAATATTTTAACATATTTTTGATACTTGTATGAATTTTTCTACTACTTGTGAGTAATCTCCAGTAATTGCCCCTCACAGACTTCATAATAAGCATAGAATTAAAGCACTTCCACAAAAAAAAAAAAAAAAAACAACTGCATTTTGTGTTTCCTCCTTGATTAGAGGAACATGCTGAATTTCACTATTGCCAGAAATGTGCAGTTTAATCATAAATTTGCAAAGAAGAACTGAACTTCCAAGTAATGAGGAAAAAAAATACATTTCTAGAAGATTGTTTAAGTTTAAAATGTTCAGAAGGCAGGCAGCCAGATATCCCAGTGAATTAAAGCACATGCTTAGGTAGATGCAGTGACCTGGGTTCAATCCCTGACATACTGCTCTGGCTTTTTCCCCAAGGGACAGGGAGACAGCGACTGAGATAGTGTGGTGGCACTTGCCTGTATTCCCAGTGTTTGGGAGGCTTAAAATAGAAGGATCCCTATGAGAATGATCTGTGTAGTGAGAGTCTGCAGACCTACTAAATGCCCCCCAATATTAAGATGTTCTTGAGGAAGATCAGCTTATAGATTTGAAATGTACAATTGTACACTTTTCCACCTCTGTAGTAGAAAGTGAAGTGACATTTGGAAAGTAAGTTTTGGGTCTTGTTTTTGTTCAATGAAAGCAAAGAAAAAAACATGATCTTTTCTTTGTTATTGATGATTGAAAAGACGGACTCATCACCCAGAAACTTTTGGACAAATTCCTGTAAGATAAATTTTACTGAACATTTAATATCTTGGTGGTCCCCATCTCATTTATTCTTCTAAATGCTTCCTGGCTAGATCTTGAAGTAAGTATTATTCACTTTAAAATAATCTTAGCATTTATTAAAATGTTCTGAGGAGATGAACCAAGACAGTAGATTAGAAATATCTAGAACTCTCCAATTTATCCACAGGTCAGAGTCAAAGTAGCTAAAAAAACCAAACATACACAAAAAACAACCCAGCTACTCAGATGTGACAGACAAAGAGAACACACTGATGTCATTGTGGAGGGCAGTCAGAAAATTGGAACAATTGGTGACTATGGTTTTCAAAGTGAGGACAAGAAGTTAGCAGGAGGATTTATGGGCATTGGTGACATACGGTAGAAAAAAAGAAAAATTTGGTGGACAAAATTGTCACAGAAACACACATAGAAGTGCATGGAAGTCTGCACTTTGCTGATCCAAGAGCTGAACAGTAAACAAGTCCTTGGAGCATGTTTGCTGACTTGAAAGTATGGGGTGGAGGCAGGAAATCTATCTGTGATGGTCATCTCCAAGTTTAGTGCCCTGGGAAGCATAAATGCTTACAGTTTTGTTTTCACTGGAAAACACAGCAAATATTTCTACACAGTCCTAGGGTATTCACCAGGCAGCTCAGCATGCTGTCCCAGGAGACAACTACTGAAACAAGCAAAGTGAAGAACATATAAATATTTTCAGTGGAACTGGGAATGGAGATAAAGAATGAAGTGCTATTTTTTACAGGACTGAAAAAAATTGTGTGTGTGTGTGTGTGTGTGTGTGTGTGTGTGTGTGTGTGTGTGTGTGTGTGTTTGTGTATGGTAACTTTGGTTACCAGTTTAACAGAATGATGAAACTGAGATTATACCACTGATTGTATCAGGGTGCATGACCTCTGAAAGCAGCACTCCTGAGTAGTGGATTACATGGACACTTTGTGTCTCCTCCACCCGGAGCAATAGTTGCCTCATTTCTAAGGAGGCTTCACATACAGCATCACAGACCCAAATATCCTCAACATCAACCCAATCTCTGGAGCATGCCAAACATCCATCTGTATGCATGTTCAACTACCTATATGGAGAAAATTTATTTTCCACTAATAACTTGATTATATTTGGTAATTGTTATGTTGTGATTGATGCATACATGTGTATTTTATTTGAAAATTATATATATATAAATAAAATTAGTTTTATCTTTATTATTCTCTTTATTATTATCTACTTCTCTAGTTTTTGTTTTTACTAGCATTTCCCTTTGTCTATATGGTACTGCAGAATAAACACAGCAATGAATAAATTGGACACAAAATGTCTCACAGGTACAATTCAGACCCTCCTAAGAGAAGGCATATCTGGCCTCACCACAGTGCAGTCTTGCCAGAATCTTGAAAGCAATTGCAAAGAATAGAGGAGACAATAAATTACGGACAATAACCAGAACACAAGTAGTCAGAGCCACACAGAGCCCAATGGTTCCATCCTGGAGGTCCAGTATTACAGAAAGAACAGACAGAACTCAAAATGTGTAGTCCACACACAGGACTTTCACATGGATTATGTCTGCAACATCTTAGACTATCAATTGTTGATGAAACTAAAAGAATAGAGCAGATAGCACACCCCCACAGTCTCATGGGTTGGGATATAACTGTAGATCTACTAGCAATATCCTTTGCTTATAGGACTTAAGTGGAAAGTTTGGCTTCAATTTTAATCACCACTGAAGAAGTAACTAAGAAGCTACACTCCTGAAACTACATAAAAAAATCAGCATTTCACAGTAAATAGAGATACCAAGTCACATCACCATGAGAAGACTGATCCCTACAAATATTGCTATACAAAAATGAAACAGACACCCAACTCAACAGATGTACAAATCTCAACATATAAATAAAAGACTTTTGAAAAGAAAAGGAACATGATTCCTGTAGAAGCACATAATTCCCTAGCACCTGGTTCTAGGTATTGGTAAAACCAATTGGTAAAACCCAAATAAAGAACTTAAAGGAATATTTTGAAGATTAATGAATTTTTAACCAATATACAAAAACAACTGAACAAACTATTGAAGATAATACAGGATATACATGAAATACTTAATAGGGAAAATGGACTGAAAAAGAAACAGAAATCTTGGAACTGAGAATAAATAAATAAATAAATAAATAAGCTGTGGAAATCTTCAGCAAGACCAGATCAATCAGAAGACAGAATTTCCAGGGCTTGGAAATAAGGTTGGTGAATTATCATGTAGTACTAATAAAGAGCAAGTAACAAATTCTTAGGCAAACATGAAAGAAAATAATATAAAGATGCATTTTAAAGTCCTGGAAAGTAAGGACGAATAAAAATCAACAGGAAGGAGTAGAAGTAAAGTAAAAAGAAAAGAAGAAAGGAAATAATGAAGTGCCAAGCTGCCGATCATGAAAGAGAGGCTAAGACAATAGGAAAAGAATCAGGGAACAAAGAGTGGTTTCTTAGAAAAGGTAAGCTAAATTGATACATTTTTGTTCAAACTCCACAAAA
>PVJA010000424.1:59899-175812 GCA_004027025.1 Myocastor coypus
AAAAAAAAAAAAAAAAAAAAAAAAAAAAAAAAAAAAAAAAAAAAAATCACTGAAATACACAGGATAACTTGGGACTATTTTGAAAATTTATATTGCAGTTAATTAGAAAACATACACAAAATCTGCATAGTGAATTGAAAAAAATCTACACAAAATACTTAAAGTTCTATATGAATCAAAACTACCATATCGAAGCAAGAGAATATAAAACTTAAATAGATTAAGAGCAAGTAATGAAATAAAAGCAGTAATAAAACAGCCCCCAACAAAGAAAAGCAAAAAATTGGAAGGACTCACTAGTGAATTTTACCAGTCTTTTAGAGACCAACTAACAATACTGCCCCTGAAAGTAGTGAGAGAAACATTGCTCTCATGAAATATTTCTCTCCATGAAATTGTGAGAGAGAAAAAAAATGTTTTCAAACTTGTTAAACAAAGCTGGTGTTATTATATAACCAAAATAAAATAATTATATTACAAAAACAAGCTATAGAATGATATTCTTAATGAATATAAATATTAAAATCCTCAATAAAGTATTTGAATACTGAATTCAGCAACATATGAAAAATTTCATACATCACGATCAAGTTGGCTTCATTTTAGAGATGCAAATATGGCTCAATAAATACGAATCAATAACTTCACACATCACATAAGCAAAACCCAGGACTAATACAATATGATTGCACTGATATACATAGAAAGCCTTTCAAAATTCAGGATATACCTATAACAAAAGCACTAAATAAACTAGAAATAGGAAAATGCTCTGTAAATATAAAAAAGGTTTTATATGTCAAACATACCTAACATCATACTGAATAAAGAGAAAGCTGAAATTATCTCTTCCAAAATCAGAAATGCAAATTAATTAATGAATTAATTAAATCAGGGAGAAAAGGATGTCCTCTGTTACCAGTCTCATTCATTACATTACTTGATAGTTTAAGCAAAATAATTAAGCCACAAGAAAAATTGTAAGGTATACAAACAGGAAAGAAGAAATCTAATTAGCCCTATTTTCAATAAGGTCCTATACTTAGAAGAAAATAAAGACTCCGGGAGACATAAATCTATAAACAACTTAAGGAAATTAGCAAAATACAAAAATAACATACGAATTGAACAATTTTTCTTATACAACAACAAATTCATGAGTAAAGAAATTAAGAGAACAATCCCATCCACAGCCGCTTCATAAAATAAGATATCTAGGAGTAAAACTAGCAGGTTAATGACCTCTATGATGAAAATTCGAGAATATTGCAGAAAGAAGGTAACAAAGACAATAGAAAGCAGACCTTCTATATTCATGAACTAGAAAAAATATAGGTAGTTAAATGCCTATACTGCTCACAGCAATCTACAGATTCAGTAGAATCCCATGAAAATACCATTGATGCTCTTCAAAGAAACTAGAAAAAGCAATCCTAAAATTCATATGGAAGTACAAAAGACATGGAATAGTAATCCTGAGCAAACAAATGGCCCATGTTGGAGTTTTCACAATGTAAATTAGTGCATCCCAACAAAGAATGGCATGTAGAATCTTCCAAATATTGAAAACAGAAACACCACTGGATTCACTGAAGCACTCCACGGCAAATGCTGACAGGGTTAAAGTCAGCTTGCTAGAGGGACACCTGTGCTCTAATGTTTATTGCAGCAAATTCACAAGAGCCAAGTGATGAGCTCAGTCTAGCTTTGCATTAGCAGATGAACAAGAAAATGTAATATATATATATATGCACATTGTTTTGCTAAAATAAAAAACAAAATCATAGCCTCTGCATGAAAGTGGATGTAAGTGGACATCACTGGGTTAAGTCAACTATGCCAGACTCATAAAGGAATAGATTGTACATTTTCTCTCATGTGCGCAATCCAGAAAAAGAAATAACAAATGGACATGAAATTACAAGAGAATCAGTGGAAAAGGGAATTGAAGGGCTGTGGTCAAAGTGTCATGTGCATGTGCACAAGCACCACAGGGAAACCCATCGCTTGGTGTAATCAGCAGGCAGTAATCACATAAGGCTGAGTATTTTCTTTTTGTTCTGAGCTTAAATAACTTCAAATTTCTAGTTACAAAACTCAGCCAAAATACTTACATGTAAATACTGAGCATACTACCATCTCATCCACAGCCCAGGGATGCCAAGAAGTTTAATAGGATGCTGACAGCTTGAGAGGCAAGATTTATGCTATAGGGGTGATGGAAGAAAGGAACCATCTCCACTCTTGGTGGAGTCTAGACTTGTGCAACTCCTCCTGAAATCAGTGTAAAGATCTTCCAAAAATCTAGGGGTGGAGGTTCCATTCAACCCAATTATTCTCCTTCTGGATATTTTTCCAACACAACTGAAGACATCGTACCACAGTGACATATGTGCACCCATGTTTATAGCAGCACAATTTGTCATAGATAAATGTTGGAAACAACCCAAGTGTCAATCAACAACAAAGACAAATTCCAAGTTGTTATAGATAAAAGGATGAAACTAAAGATGATGCTTATAATCAAAATAAATCAGACACATATACAAACATCGTATTGCCTAACTAGCTTAAGAAACTAAAAGAAGCTAATATAGCCAAACAGCTCTGCTGATTGAAGTGCCTGCTTAGGCAGACACAGTGGCCAGAGTTGGGTCCAGGGAGTGCTGTGCCAACCCTGCCCCTGGAGGGTGCTGAGACAACTATTGAGAATTGGTGCAGTGGCACAAACCTGTAATCGAAGCTCTTGGGAGGCTAGACACAGTCCTATTGCTATGAAACCAAGCTCTGTAGTGAGACCCTATAGACCTTGTAGACCCTGTATTAAAATTACACACACTCACACACACACACACACACACACACACACACACACACACACACACTTCAAACAGAAACTTAAAAGAGTAAATAAAATCTGAATGGTACAACAGACATGGAGAAAGAGAAATTTGTTCCTAGGGAAGGAAAAATTGAAAAGGGGGCCAGCGGGATGGCTCAGTGGTCTAAAGCCCCTGCTTGGGAAAGCTTCTGCTGCTTCAGGGACCACGGTTCGATCCCCGGCACCACATCCTGCGCCAGCCCTGCCCTCGGGGAGGGCTGAGCCGGCCATAAAAATGAGTGAATAAACAAACAAAGGTTCTGAAACAAGAAAAAAATTATAAATAAAATAAAATAAAATTGAAAAGAAGATATATATATATGTTAGCATTTATTTATATCTTTTTAATTTCTTATACTTTTTCTTTTGCCATTTGTGCATGTTTATAGCTGGTGCTCTAAAGAACTAATTTAAATATAACATTATTCAATATAACAGTCATGTGTGAATTCCTTATGCTTTGTTCAGTGACTCTAGTGTTTCTGTTTTTTGAGTTTCCTTTTAATTTTTTTAGTATATTTTACTCTCTTTCAAACATAAAACAGTAGGACCAGGGGTGTAGCCCAGTGGTATAAGTAACTGCCTAGCAAGCACAAAGTCTCAAGTTCGATCCCTAGTTCCACAAAATAGACAGGAAGGAAGGAAGGAAGGAAAGAAGGAAGGAAAGAAGGAAGGAAGGAAGGAAGGAAGGAAGGAAGGAAGGAAGGAAGGAAGGAAGGAAGGAAGGAAGGAAGGCAGGCAGGCAGGCAGGCAGGCTAGGGAGATAGCTTAGTGACATGAGCACCTGCTAAGTATGTGCAACATCCTGAATTTGATCCCTGGTATAAACAAATTTTATAGAGGTACTAACAGGGAGAGAGAGAGGTTAATTGATAATAGCAGGAAAGGGTGTGAGAGGTGTATAAGGAACCCAGCGGGGTTCACGACGTCCATAAAAGGCATATAGTTTTGTCACTCGGCTCAAGTTTAGGCCGGGTACATACTGAACAACAGCGCCTCATGGTACCTGCACCGCAGCGCCATCATCATCTCGCTCTACTCTGCTGCGTGGCCAGCACTCCAAAGAGCAGCTATGTTAGCAAAGGGTTAGGAAGGCAGTGTCCGCAGGTAAGTCCAGTCCACCCAGTTCCAAGTGCCTCCGATAACAGCTGTCAGGAAAGGTCAGTCTCTGTGTGTGTCGGGTCCTCCACACTTGCTAACAGCTTTGAAAACAAAAGTGGGGCATTTCAGAGACAGAATGCCAATCGTCCTAATTTTTCTCAGGGATAGTAGCACAAATGCCGTGTCCTAATGTGTCCCCTTCTTGGCAGGCATAATGATAACTCTTCCACAACACTCACCTACTAAATAAAAATCTAGCTCAAATTTTGAGCGGATTTCATCTTCTCCCCTTTTAGTCATCAATTTGAACATTCCTGCTGTGTTTAGCACTCAGGAACTCCGAGCCTCCTTTTATTTCCAATCAGCACCACCACTCTCTGGATGACGTTTGACTTTCTGTGCCTGCTCACTGCATGCTAATTTACCCACCCTACTACTGATAATGTGGCTATAACAGATGCAAATGCGGTTATGTTGGTGATGGCTCCGCACTCTTCACTGCTCCTGCATTACCTCCCTAACAGCATGAATAGCGGAACAGGTCATTTATATTTACACACTTAATAAGATAGAAAAATGCCTTCAAAACTCTCTTTTCAAGGGCTGGAGAGATAGCTCAGTGGTCTAAAGCATCTGCTTAGGTAAGCCTAGGCAAAGAACTGGAACCATGGTTCAATTCCCGGCACCCACATGACGCACCAGCCCTGTCCCGGAGTGAGCTGAGATGGCCACAAGGATTTCTCGGGGCTTTTCACATTCGCTCAGTGGTTTAGCACTTGTACCAGCAATCCCAGTCAGACATGGGATAGCAGTTCGATCCTGAGACCCATGCTTAAAGCAGCTGGGGTGGGGTTGGGGGAATCCTTCTCATAACTCTCTTTGCAAAAAAGATACCAAACTATGAAACAATATTTTAGAGAAGTTTTTTTTTTAAATGTATTTAGTACAGGGGATGCAGGATCTACAAGGTCTTACTACACAGATCATAGCTGGAGTGATTCTCCTGTTTTCACCTCTCAAGTGCTGGGGTTACATATGCATGCCACCACAGCCGGTCTCAATCGCTGTGTCAGTGCACTCCAGGGGCGGGACTGGCACAACATGGTCAAACCCTGGGTGCTACACTCTAGAGAAGTATTTTTGTTAAAATCATCACTGATCTGGCAAAAATTAAAGAATTGGATTCATATAGATACAGAACAGTAAGATGGTGCTGCTTACTTCTCCTTCCTTCCTTCCTTCCTTCCTTCCTTCCTTCCTTCCTTCCTTTCTTTCTTTCTTTCTTTCTTCTTGTTGGTGTTTTGTTTGGTTTGTACCAAAGATCGATCGCTTCTCAGCCTTTTGGCTAAGATCAAGTGTACCAGAGATCGAACTCGGGACCTTGCACTTGCCAGGCAGGTGTTCACGCTGCTTAGTCAAGGCCCTGGCCGTGTATACACCCCTATTGGCCTGTACTTATTTAAGCGCCATGAAGAATACCAAATGAGCCTAGAAAATCGAGGTAGGATAAAGTTGGATTTGTAGACTCCTAAACAAAGTCATAGTTTTAAAATAATACTTTTTAAACTATCATGCGACAGTGAAGTTCCTCTGTTGAAAGACTCCTAAAGAATTAGAGGTAAAAGAAAAGTGGAAAACAAGAAGGTGGGTACAAGTGTGGAGAGAGGAAAGGAGGAAGGGAAAGGTAGACGGAAAGGAAAGAATGATGAAGGAAGGCAAGGCAAAGACAAGGTGGGGAAAGAAGGAAAGAAAAAGAAAAGAAAATCCAAACCTAGACATTGTACAACTGAATGCAAAAACCACAAAGCAAGCAGGAAAACAATCATTTATAAGTGAACCCTAATAATCTAATATAGTTCCTAAAACCTCCTGTCTAAATACTGAAATAACATTTTTAAAGTTTAGGAAAAAAAATCATATAAAATATGTAGAGAAAATCTGGGAAAACTAACAGTAATACAAGCTCACTAAATATGTGTTTTCCAACAAATTTTCACAGCGCAGGGGCTTAAAACAACTTCCATTTTTATCTCTGTAGTGCAAGTGAGGAAACAGATTGGAGAGACTTCCAATCTTGTCTGTATATGTGTAGCAGCCTCCCATAAGGCTGAAAATAAGGTGCCAGCAGGGATGGGCTCTATCGAAAAATCCACTTCCAAAGCAAATCTCTTAGTTATGATTATATTGCTGGATGTTGTATCATTGAAGTCCCTGCTTTCTGTTGGTGAGGGATTTTTCTCAGCTCCTAAAGCTGCTTGTGATTGTTGAGATTTGTACTGTCCCATAAAACTTTATTATCTGTTTTTTTAAAATAAAAATTAAATCTGAAAAATAAATACATAAAATAGCTCATAAATTCACATGTGTTTTGAAGGTGACTGGGTTATAATAAGTGTATTACATTCATTAGTGGACTGCTTAATTGATGAGTTAAGTAGATAAGTGTCCCAGTAGTAAGTTAATAAGGGCTTGTTCTCTCTCTCTCTCTCTCTCTCTCTCTCTCTCTCTCTCTCTCTCTCTCTCTCTCTCTCTCTCTCTCTCCCCTTTCTTTCTGTCTCTGTTTTCCAGTTGCCATACGCAACCATGGACTGAAATCATGAATCCAAAATCACCCTCTCTACTTTTACATTGCAAGAGGCAAGTATTTTATATTTTATCCCAGTTGTGGGTAAATGACTAAAATATTGCTATCTGGCCTTGACCCATGACCTCCAGCTGAAAGTCACTGATGGAGAATTTGCCTCCCATTTCTCCTATCACATTGTAACCTCTAAACTCAAGCTTCCACTACTATTTAAAGAAAACTTCTGGTTTTTATAAGGCTGAAAGGTTTATTGTATTGAACATATTTGTAGCATATAATACAAGCATGGGAAAGGTATGTCATCATACTCATAATTTCTATCTACCTACAAAGAAACCCAGTTGAGCTAAGAAAGCACAGAGTTACTGAAAGTCATTTAAGGGATCTATCTCTCATGAGCAATCATTTAAAACCAGACTTAATAAGTTAGAAAAATTATGTCCAAAACTAATGAATATGAAAGAGGGGAGTAAAGTGGATAAGAAAGGTAATTAAGCTGAGTGACATGTGCATACAACATCCCACAAAGATTGTAATTATTATCTACCACACACATTTACTAATACACTGAAAAAAACACTATAACCAAAGATGTAAGAAAGAATATTGAGAAAAACAAAACAGTATTTGAATAAATTAATTACATAAAATTATTAAATAGACCAAGAATTATAGTGTCTAAAATGAAAAATAATGTAACTAAACTGTTAGTAGTATCCACATATCTACGCATAATATTTGACATCCAATAATTATTAATTTTTGCTTTGCTTAGGAATAAAACTATGAATTTTTATGCTTTTTAAAATCCATATGAAGACTTTCAGATAGCACATTTCACCAGATAGATAATAAATACTAAAAGTAATATTCAAAAAATTTAATAAGTGGAAAAGTTTTACAATTGAAAATTATTTTTAAAAAATGGAAAAAGCCATAAAATGGATGGCAAAAGAAAAACCTGTAAAAACTTGAGTGTATATCACAAATGAAATGCAGTAATTATCTTCTTTATCGTACAATGACCTCTCTGTAAGACACAAACATTAAACTGAAGGTCAAAGTTTTCTAAATATGAGGGACACTCTCACACCAATGGAAAAAAACAGATCCCTTGGTCTCATGGCAACTGGTTATAGTGGGCAGAGGTAGCTTGTGCTCAAGGTTCAAGGCAGGTTTGGGCCTCCACATAGAGAACAGTGTCTCATGATTGTGAAAGATTTATCAACAACAATTGCATATTATTTAAAAGAAATCAAAAGTGTGTGAGTCTTAACATATCCTTTGTTGAACTATTATAGGATATTCACAACCAGTTAAAGGTAATAAAAAGTTTAGGTAAAGGAGGTGTGGTGTGTGCTAGAATATAATTCCAAATTCAGGCAGTTTCACAAAGCCACCCTTTCGTATCCCTTCTATTCATTTGCCTATTGGTACTCAAGCTGCATTTTTTACTTTGTACACAGAAAAGATTTTTTTTCCCAGCAAAGATGTTCTGTGCTCTGTCCTTGAAATTTCATGTTGGCTTTTCCTGTCATTAGCATTTTCAAGTTTTGCTGAACACTTCATTCGTGAATTTATGCTTTGCAAACACATGGGACAATGCCAAGGCAGGAATTTGTCTCCAATCAAGTTTGCAATAATGCATTTTAATCAAAGAAGAACTGCCATCTAAAATTTTTCACAACACTCTGAGAGCACAGGTGTAGCATTGATTCAGGTTTATTTACACAAGCTATGTAATCCCATAAAAATTCACTTTCAAATGCAAAACAATTTGCCTCCGCACCTGCCTCCTATTGAACCCAACCAATCAGCTAAGGATTGTCAAAGGTCCTCAGAAGAGTGCTTGTTGGTGGCGTGCAGGTAAGGACTCCTAAAATGCAAGAACAGTGCAACACTCACGTTTTCCTTAAAGACAATTTTATTGTGCTGCTAATTAAAGTGGAATACTGTGTATTTTTTCGTGTGAGATCCACCGGTATAATAAAGACAAGCTTCACCATCACATAATAGCAGGTGTTGAACATTTTTAAGAATGTGAACAGTGGCATTTTTAACAATTTTGGCACATTCTTGTTCCCACATAGAACATCTGCTTTTCCAAGGATCATCTCAGTTATGAAAGCATCCTTCTTCTGATCTCTGTTCTCACTTTTAAGTTATGTTATAATTTTTTTAATTTTGATTTTAGGTATTTACTGATAATTCAGTGAGCTACTATTATGAGCTATGCAAAATAGAATCAGTTCTTACATTCCAAAAGTTTATGATGTAGTAATTTGGGAAGTTTAACTACTCACCGTTGTTACAGAACACCGAGGAACATATATCACTCTCCATCTTACTCCACTCATTTAATATTCAACTACTCTTCATTATTTATGTCTATCTCATAGTTCATTCTTTGATACATTTCTGGATACTCATTTCTGGATACGTTTTTGATTTGAGAACGTCACCATACAACATTCAAATTCTCTACACAGCTTTCCTTAATGTCTTCTAGCCTCTGATTTCTCCTGATCTAATTTAATATTCATATTGTTTCCAATAACTGTTACCAAAGTGAAGTGTAGATATTGAAAAATTTTTACATATATTGAAACAAAAGAAAAAGCTATTGGTTTTAATTTCACCCCGAATTAAACAAATCTTTAAAATCAAGTATCCAGTTGTGCACAAAATTTATGTCAGACCTAAATATTAGATGGTCAAGTATGTCTCTCTATAGCTAATTTGTAATGGACTTCATCATTGCTTTGAGAAGGTAAGATAGATGGCAAATAAATAAATAAATATCTGTCTTTTTAAAAAATTATTTTCAGAAAACTCATACAACTTGACCAAAAAGATTTATTTTGCATTCTAACTTCTAATAAGAAATTAATGTTTCTCTCTAAAACAAGATAATGTGCTGTATTCACTAATATGACTAAACCTATAGGGTATAGTTGCAAAGAACATGTAGTCAACACCTGCTCCAAAAAATCATCACCTATAAAATATGCTTCATAATGTATAGTAACTACTATTTAACAAAAACTGGTAACAAGAATAGGTTGTCCATAGGAAAATGTTTAAGGCTTTATGGGAGCTATGGCCACCTGTACTCATCTTGAAGACCACCAGAAAGACCTGGTAGGCTAGCCCTGTACCCCAGCCTTCCTGCTGAAGTTTCCTTAAACTCTGGCTGCTCATCCTTGCTGTGAAGGCTGCTGGGGAGGCCTAGGAGGCTTCAGAAGAGACTTGAAACCAGGTATCCAAAAGACTGCCACAGGACCTACAAGAGTCTTGGGAAGCCCTACCCTGTGCCAAACCACCACCAAGAGTCTTGCAGGGACTTGGTCTGCATGACTCATTGCATCCTTCTTGAACTGTGATTTTGTCCCTCTTCCCTCAATGAAGGGGAAACTGCATTGAACCCCACACAACAGAAGCGTTGGTGAGCCTCCCCTACCCTCCTACTGCTGAGAGCCTTGCTCACCCACACCCTGTGCCCCTACCATTGCTACAGAGCAGGGAGAACATTGAGGACTTCAAAAATTGGCAGAAGGAAGGAACAAAAGGCAATCTCAATGTATGTCATCTAGGATGTCTGTAAGTTTATTCATTACAGCAAGTTCAGAAAATATGCATTTGCTATAATATTTTAAAATGAAATACATATGTAAATTATTTTTATATTTTTAACAATTCTTATCTCCAAAGTCCTTCTAATAGTGTAGATGTGCAATAGCTTTCTCATGTTCTGAAGAGCTTGATTTTCTACAATTACTTACTCCCCATAAGGAGATTTTGACCCAGTGGACTCCTAAGTTTTCCTTGATATTATATTTTCATGGGTTTTTGAAGGTGGAACGACTGAGAAAAAGACTATAAAACTTTCCGTACCTCTTAGAGTAAACTGGCACCATGCTTCCAAAAGGGGTTGTGTCAGTGTCCTGCCATAAATTGGACTTTCCATCAGGCTTGGCAATACTTAGTGCCCACCAGTGACTCTTGATTTTGAGTTTTCTAAGGTCAGCGGGTAAAAATGACAATAATTAGTGTTTTTAATAATTGACATTTATGACATATCTACTGTCATTTCTTGCAGTTTCAAATGACCTTTATTACTTATCAATTGTTTTCTGAGGTGTCTACTGATGTTCTCATCTCATTTTCATACTTTTTCATACAAGGAGAGTATTTTTTGCTTCTCACATTATCAAGAGTTCATTTGCCATGCTTAACATCCAAAATTATTAAGACACAGGGCCGGTGATATAGCTCAGTGGCATAAGCACCTGCCTGGTAAGCGCAAGCTCCTGGTTTCAATCCCTGGCAAAATAAATAAATAAATAAATAAATAAAAGTATTAAGAGACAGACCTTGTGAGCTCAAAAATCATAAATGTAATAGGCTAAAGTTACCATCACTAGGAGAAGCAAAGCAAGAAATAAATTAGTGAATAAGAAAAAAATTGGGGTCAGCAAGATACCTCAGTGGCATAAGCACTTGCCTGGCAAGCACACGGTCCTGAGCTCGACCCCTGGCACCAAAAAGAAAAGAAAAAAAAGTTGGTTTACTTCCTTCATTTCGATTACTTTCTCATTTAACTAAGGACAATAACATAGACCCCATCATCATGTAAACATGCATCACCATTGTTCATGTGTTTATATTTTTGTGGTGGTGGATTTCGTTTCTGTTTATTTTTATTTATTTATTTATTGGTACCAGGGATCAAACTCAAGACCTTGGACTTGCCAGGCAGGCTTCTATGCAGCTGAGCTATCTCTGTGATCCCTCATGCTTGCATTTGTAAACTCAATACGATTAATTTGGAACAAGAAAAGGAATTACTCCTTTTGCAAATATTTATTAAATATTTGGCTTTATATATTTCAGGCTTTGTAAGGGAAAAGACACAATATAATGTTTTGTCATAGCTGTCACTTAGTCTAGAAAGGAAAAGAGAAATGTAAATTATAAAATAATTGTCTTACATATGTTACACTTCAAAGTTCACACACATCATTTTATTAAAAAGGAGAAGCTGATTGAATCAGGACAAAAAAATAGATGATCTTGGAGCGTAGGCTTAAAGGAAGAGAATGAAAGAAAACGCTGATGAAGACCAAAATCAGTTTGAGACAGAACAGCATGGAAGAAAGAGCAAACCCTCTTACACATGAAAAACAGCCATGTTTGACGAAGTCTAGATATCTAATATATTAATTATTAATATAGTAAATAAGGGTTTGGTGTAGGGTGAGGAAATATAAAGGGAGCAGGCAACTTTGTTATCAGATCGTATGTATCTATCGTATATTCATTGAACTTTCCTGTGAGCTTTAAGGAATCTTTTCACCTTTATCAGCACTAGATATGTGAATGAACTTTGGCTTGCAAATACTAATTTGGTAAATATATTAGAGATATTATAAATAGAAATATGAAGTTAGGTCAAAATAGAAAATGTCTTTAAATTTTTCAAGTTAGGCAATATTAAGTACTACTCGTCTTTTATAATATGTACACTTCAGAATTACGGAAATAGTCAGTAGACCTATAGATATGAGAATTTCTTGATTAAACTAGATACTTAGGAAAATGGAAGAGAGCCTATGGGAATAAGTTATTTTCATTTGCAGGTGACAGTTCTATTAGATTGGGAAGCACATACAAAAACTTCTCTTTGCAAGTTGAAGTGTACAGTGATTTTTTTCTAATGACCTTATCTATTTTTCCAGATCTTATATAAATTATATCCACTCCTTGCTTGTGAGCAAAATGCCTACAGCAGAAGAAACTGAAGGTATACAACTGAAGAAGAATGAAAAAAGTACCTATTAAACAGATCAGTTTGCCTAATGCTCCAGGGAGACTTCTAGACCTAAGAAGTAACACTGAAAACAATGGCTCCAGAAGAAGATTGCTACAGGTGCTCTAAAGGAGCGCTGTATGCACCACGCTGTGAGGCACCACTGTGAAGGAGTCCTCCTCATTCTTGATGGGACTATTAGGGAAGGAAACAGTACAGTTCTTACCTGAGCAGATGTTGTTTGTTCAAATAAATGGGTGTAAGTTATTTCAGTCGCAGCAGAAGGCAATTAGAGAAGTCATTTCCCCAAGCCTTAAATGCCTAGGAAAGATATCCAGTTTTACACCTGCTATTAGCATTGTGTCCTAATTGAACCACTGATTCCTGTTACTGGAATAGTTCGTAACTCTCCAGAAGGAAAAAAATAAAGTACTTACCTTACCTGCCAGGTCTTGATGTCTTGATATTGACAGAAGATTGCCATCCAGATCCAAATTAGGTCTGATGTTCAAGATGATACCTGAAAGTGTGATTGTACTTTATTGAAGTGACACAATATTTAATTAATTAAAATAATAATTTGACAATGTACAACAAAATAATATAGGGCAAGTAAAATGATTGCATAAAATATACATACTTTGCTAAAATTATCCTGGAAAAAATCAGTTTCTATATTCACAAAGTTCATCAAATAGTTGTCTTGATCATATAGAATGATGATGGGTAGAGACATAAAATAGACCTATCTATACATGCATGTATACACACACATACATAAACATATACAGTCACAAATATACTTTACAAATACATGAATGTGTAGATAATGGGAATAGCAAAGTCCTTCAACACCACTTTTCTTGAGTAACTGGTGGACAAGCAGGTAGCAAAAGTATAAGCTAAAAAAATTATGGCTGATTATGCTGATTTTTTTTGTATTATATTGTGTGCTTTATCAAAAGAGACAGGCCTAAATAACATATTCTGTTTTAGGCTTTGTTTAATTTTTTTCTTAAGTTATGTGTCCTTTTTCTCTCCCATTAGGAGAAATTTGTAAGCACACATATTATCTATGAAGAGGTAGCAATCATAACACAGTAGGATATGCCCAATTGGCAGTCAGTTTGATTATACAGAACTAGTGTTGAAATAATGTGAGAATCATATTGTGATACTCCACGTTATTAAGGAGTGCAACTTTTATTTTTTGGGGTTAGAAAGATAGCTCAGTGGACTAAAGCACCTACTTGAGCAAGCTTAGGGAAGCATTGGGACTGTAGTTCAATCCCTGGTACCACATACTGAGCCAGTCCCATCTCCAGGATGGGCTGAGCTGGACATGGTCTGGACATGGTGGCACAAACCTGTAATCCCAGCACTGGGGAGGGTGAAAACAGTAGGATCACCATGAGTCTGAGCTGCAGAGTGAGACCCTATAGCAACCAAATATATAAGCAGCAACAAAAAAGTATTTTATTAACTTGTGAGAGTATTATTCCAAATTGATTGTACTTATATTCTTATGATAATCTCTTCCTTAATACCAATTTACTTTCTATTCAGGAAAAAATGGAGAGATATTTAATATAGGTGATCTTTTTGCTATTCATTTCTTCTCCTAATATTTTATAAATGTACCCTCCATTCTTTGGGAGTATACTTTCATTGCATGGTTAGTTACTTGCCAAGGCTGGACTTAAGCAGTGGAAATAGACTGCTGTTTTGAGAGCACAGAGAAAAAGGGGAGAAAATGTGTTTAGCTATGTAATAATGGGAAGCAGGAATTGTTGCTGAAAATGCCAAAGGCAGTTATCGTTATCGAAGATCCACTATTTGCCAGATATTGCATACACCACATTACAATAAAGCCTTTGAGGAGTAAAAAGAAAATGACTAATCCATCTTATAGAGCTAGAAAAACTTCACAAAGTAGCTTTTATTGGAACAGCCTGAAAAACACTTGAAATTCAACCCACGGGTGATAAAAGAAGAATAATATGAGGAAAGAACATGTAAAGACTTACATCCTATGTAAGAGCTTCAGAAAGGTTGCCTTTAACTTTAGAAATACTAGGAAGAACCTAGGCAAGATGATATGAATTAATATTTTGCTGAGGTATGATATGGTGTTTATGTGTTGAACACTAAATTATTGGACATATTGGAGTTGATTTTTCCACTCAATTGAGAAATGTGTTTATAGGAAATCCTTCTCAACAAAGTGTTTTAATGAAGTGGAAAATATCAATAAACAAAATAACTAACTCCGTTTCCTCTACATACTTACATACAAAAAGGTGAGGCATAAAAAATACAAAGTTGTTATTCCACAAGTTTAAATTATATTTTATGTAAAAAATATCATAGAGCCCCACTGAATTCAAAAAATAATAATTACTATTGTTTTAAATAAGAATGTGTCCTATTTCAAATAAATACTTCCTTTCAATTAATGATGTTAGTAAGTAAAACATTTCTCTACAGGAAGAATTTGACTATTAAACATTATGAAATAATGAACTGTATTTTTAAAATATTTATTAATTTTAATAAGAAAGAAATAAGAATTAGACTGTCTCAAAACAGATTAGTAGGACAGCCACAATAATTAATACAATGCATATTGTTTTCTTCATAGTACTTGTTCAGAGTACAAGATGCAGACACGATAACTTTTCTACACATTATTGGTTCAAATATTTCTTTTCACTGAATTAAGAGAAAGTAGTTGTATGTGTACTCCAATAGTCCATAATAGTAGTGGGCTATTAGCAGAACTAGCAATGTCAGAAGCTGTTAACTTGAGCCTTTTACAGTTCAGCATGCCAATCTGGTTTTACTTTTTATGCCTTATGGTTAAACTTTTCTGCTGGATGGTTAAGGGCAAGGTAAATCAAGACCTATATAACAAAACATGTAGCTTTTGTATCTCACAAGGTCAGTCAAATCCCGTCAGGATTTGCCTTGAAACCACATACAGCATTTTGTAGAACTTTTGTCAGTGTCAGCCATTTGGATGAATTACAGCCATTGCTTGAGCAGTTTACACTTTATGAAAGCCTGAGAGAATGTATTCTCTCTAGGTGTCTCTCCTTAGGCACACTGTATGTTGTCAATCACTTTTCTCTGTGGCTCAATGATTTTCTTGAATAGAAAATTTGTGGTTATTATTTTCCATGTTTATGATTTTATTGCTCTCTACATTTCAAATAGTATATATTGTTTAGCTATTTTTTAGAGATAAGGTTTGCTAAAGGTGGAGTTTAATAAATTCAGCAAAACATATCCTTAAAACATCCACATCTAAAATCTAAAGATGTACAATATTGCTATCACCACAAAATGTTCTCTATTGCTATTCTGAAGACAATTTATCCCCTTTCCCTATAGATTTTGCAGTTTATATGCAATATAATAACTAGTCTTTTGTACATCATTTTGATTTTACTGTGGAAGATACACTTGATTGACATTCTTCTACTGTGTTCATTTTTAGTTACATCTTTCTATTCCTTCTATATGTGAATTGTATCTTTTATAGTATTGCTTGTTTTTATTTATTATTTATTTTATTTATCCATTTACTTATTTGATGCAACTCAGACTCCCTACACAGTTCCGACCCTTAGTGATCCTCCTGTCTCAGCTTCCCTGTCTGGCACAGAGCACCTGGGATTTGGAGGGCCACCTTGCAATGTGGCAGCAGCGATCAAAGTTGGGTCTTTGCACTTGTAAGGCTGGCACTTAGAACACTCAACTATCTCCCCAACCCACTGTTGCTTAGCTTTATAGGATCTGGAGTGTATGTAAGGCAATTCATGTGCAAGAAATTATTTCATAGCATCCATTGTTCTTCACTCTGACATACAGACAACTCACCCATACTGTCGCTCAGTTAGCTCCAAAGTATTTTACCATTTAAAAACAACATTAGCTCACTCTCTAATGCAACAGTTCTCAACCTGTGGGCCGCGACCCCGGCAGGGGTCGAACGACCAAAACACTGGGGTCGCCTAAAGCCATTCCGAATCATAACTGTAGCAAAATTATAGTTTTGAAGTAGCCACCAAAATTATTTTTTGGTTTGGGGGTCACCGCAACATAAGGAACTGTATTGCAGGGTCACGGCATTAGAAAGATTGAGAACCACTGCTCTAATCCTTACTGAATAATTTAATTGTTCCAGTTTTTCTTTTATAACAAACTGGAATAATACTTGGAATCTACATCGGTTAGTGTTTTATAAATGAATGAAATTAACAGAATACATACATTGTACACATAATTTATTAGGTGGGTTTCCAGGAGAGTGCACAGCGGCCAGCTCTGTCCTGCAGAGCTGAAGGGTCCAGTAACTGCTCAATACCTGAAGGCAACCGAGAAAAAGCAATTAAAGATACAACACCAGTCTAAGACCAAAAGCCTGGAAGCTCCCTGAAGATTCACTGCTCTGCTTTCTCCAGGAAAGGAAGGAGCAACTGGAGTGCACCAACAACATGCAATGCCAGCCAAAAGACACATTCTTTCAAGTTGAATGATACTCTTCAAAGATGCGTGCACAGGGAGAGGGAGAGCTTCTTTTATCTTCCCTTTTATTCCACCCAGACTACAAGGTTATTGGTTCATTTCGCACAAAACGATGAACGTGTCTTAAGTGCAGGGTTTCCTGGCTTGTGTCTCAGTCATCTCCAGAAAAAACCCAAGACATGTAGGTGTCCTCTGTTAATCATGGTAAGCATTCTTAACCCAGGGAAACGATGGTCACACAGTCCTGTGTTAGTCTCGTGACTCACATATTCAATAATAATTCTAGGGATCTACATCGTAGATCAGCTGTGCCTTGAATTTTGACTTTGAAGAGCACATTTATAAAAGCAAAATATATTAGAGTTCAGCCTTCCAATTATTACTAAGTCCTATATATAGCCCTTTTGCTTGTTTTTGGCAGAGAAGATATGAAAATGGTGAGAAGTATTATGAGCCTTTTCTGAACTGCAAGTAAATGTGGGCAGTGTTTCTGGTTTTTATGGAGTCATAGTCCCACCAGTGAAATGTATAATGCTAGCTGTTGCAAAAGTTTTGCTTTTATCTTTTGTTTGGGTTTTTGGTACTGATTTCTCATGTTGAGTATTATATGCTCCTGTAGATCTTGGTAAAAGAATTTAAAAATCTCTTCTAGCATATGTTTTTTCAATTTTCATTATTCTTTATTTTAAACATTTCTCTTGATCATTTCATCTACTTATACTTTATAAAGTACTGCTTTATACCTTATAATTACGTTAAAGTTCTGTGTTATGTACTAAATTCTCATTTATACGTAGTAGATAATAATTTTTGTTATACAACAGATTCATTTGTATATTTTCTTTTGCAAACATATTTTCCCTGTATCTATACACTATTTTAAATGGCATAATGTCTTTCTTACCAACAATAATACTTCACATTAAAAAAAAACATTTCTAATTTTTTATCTTTATATCAATTACTTAATTACTGTTGCCTTACAAGATGTCTTAAATTTGCAAATAAAAGTCTTCAGCTACTCTTTGATTAAATATTCATACACAAAAATAGCATTTCATATCATGTTGCAAATAAAACTAGAGTGATTTTTGGATATCAAAGTGAATTTGTGCTAGTTAGACACTTGAATCTGTAATATTATAGCCTTCTAACTATGCATATAACATTTCCCTCTTATAAAGGAGCTTTCATGTAACTCAACAAAATTTTATATTTGTTCATTAATTCCTATAATTTATGTTTCATATCTGAGGACATTATTCAATTATCTTCTGCTTTAGAGTACATATTTAATTAGTATCATCAGAATTTTCCTGACTTCTGTAACTATTATGGTTCAAACTACAGCCGTTTCCCAATTTATGTTTATTTTTGGCCATTGCTCTTCATTTTTCCAGTCTGTGTACTACATAGCTCCTCTTACTATTTGTATTAATAGCTCATTTTAGCATTTGTGCTAAATGTATCTAATTTTAAAAGAATTTCATGATTATTGTCTGGACCCATTACTTCTCTGATGTTTTCAAAGCGATTTTTGAGTCACTTGTCCACGGGCTTAAGCCATTCCCAAGCCAAGTGCTAACTGTATTATTGCTCATTTTAATAAGCATAATCCCGTAAAGGCATGCACAGCTAGTCTTAGCTGGGTTTGCTCTTGCATTTCAGCTCGAGCAGGAGACTGGGTAGAATGGCCTGCTTCAAGAGGAAGTCTTTCATCATTTCCAGGCTGCATTATTCCATCCGGTAGTGTCGGAGTTGCATAAGTGAAAAGCAAACGAAGTCTCAAGGGTTTAGATTTGAAAGCCATGCAACATGATTCACAGTGCCCTGGTGGTTGAAACCAGTTACAACATAAGATCCAAATGGAGAAATAGGTTCGATTTCTTGATACAATGGTCTATATGTTATCATTTCAAAGGGATATTGTGAATAATTGTGAACATTTTTGTGGTCTACTGCTTTTTTTGATATTGAGTGCTTGAAAAATTGTATTCCTTCATTTATCAGTTTAATTTTATATTGAAATATAGATCACACAGGAGACATAGGACACTTTCATTCTACATATGTGTGTATGTTTGTGGACCATATGTCTGTCACTGGTTATTTTAGAGGTTTTGCATAAATTTTAAATATAATGAATTTATGCCTTGGCATTCTCCAACATAGACAACGCATTTTGAGCCCTTCCCAAAGTCTAGATACTGTTAGATCAACTATTGGTGATCCCTCAGAGGCTTCTCTTTCAAGGGTGTGATTTCATTGATGATTTTTGAGTTCTCGTCACTGTTCAAAACTGTGCCATGACTCAAAGGATGAAAAACTACTTGGAGTCCATGTCTGTTTCAAACTCCAAGAAGCCCAGAGGGTCTACCCTAACTGAGTCCCTTCAGTGTAACAGTTTCATAAGGACAGCCCTAAACTAAAGGTTTGCATTTTGTATGGGGGAAAGTCAAGGTGATCTGTTGCATAACTGACTTTTGGCAAATCTGAGTAATAAATCATAGTATGTAGGTAGAACAAGTTCCAAAGCATTCATTCCTTAAGGAAATGGGCTTTCATCCTCTCTGGACTTGTGCTCCTATGGGCTAGCCTTCAATCTCTTTCATCCTAGGAGGTTTGTGTGTTTGGCTCCAGGAGCCCCATAGGTCTGCATATTCATCTCGTAAATTCTTTTGGCCAATGGCCCCCACAAATTATAGCACTCTTCCTTTTATTTTTGTTTTTAATATATTTAGGAAAGGGTCTACAGGGTCTCGCTACACAGATCACACCCATAGTGACTCTCCTGTTTTCGGCCTCTCAAGTACTGGAATTACAGGCGTGTACCACCACACCCAGTCTCAATCGCAGTTGTGTGCGGGCAGTGGGCACAGCATGCTGGGGATCAAAGCCGGCAGCTATGCTCTGCCTAAGCAGGTACTTTAGAGTTACTTGGCCGGCCCATCTCCATTTCCTTGTATCCTCCTTAAAGCGTTTTCAGACACACTGAGTTAATGTATAAATTTTTGGTGCGTCAGGTTGGAGTAAAAGCCTTTTGGTCTGCTATAAGAAATTATAAAGTTTACAAGTCGGAAATATGCCTTCGGGCCTAATAATTTGAGTTATTCTGAAAATAACTCAAATAGAATGTTCACATTGCTGGGTGTTATCTCAGCACTAATTTCATAATCTTTGGCTTAATTTCCTATGATTTATTCATTTTAAATACTTCAATTTTTATTTTGATATTACACAGATTCTATAAATAACCTCTAGAACTGAAAGAATTTGAGAAAGAACAAACTATATATAAATTGGAAATTTCAGCCAGACGTGGTGGCTCATGCCTGTAATCTCAGAACTTGGGAGGCTGAGGCAGGAGGATCGGTGCGAGTTCAAGACCAGCTTGGGCTGCAAAAGTGAGCTCAAGGCCAGCCTGAACTGCATAGCAAGACCCTGCCTCAAAAAGACAAATAAAAATAAAAATAAAAATAAAATAAAATATAAAATAAGTTGGAAATTTCTTCACTATCTACCAATGACAGATCTAGGTCCCCATGGGAAATAAACAATAAGTCAGATTTTGTCACTATGCATAAATATGCATATATATGTAAATTCATCACAATATGCATGCATATACATTTTTTTTTTTTTTTGTCTTTTCGAGACAGGTCTCATTATACAGTGCAGGCTGGCCTTGAGCTCACTTTTACCCAGCATGGTCTTGAACTTGCACCCATTCTCCTGCCTCAGCCTCTCAAGTGCTGGGATTATAGGCATGCACCACAACACTGGGACTTAGTTAAATAGTAGAAGCCTTCTAGGATGCCCAGAAGCTTTTGTTGTTACTTAACATAACAATTTCTACTGGAAACAACTTAAGTCACAGCCAGGCCTTTGTAATATTGCTATACTTTGTGTGGACTTGCTAAATATTCATAGCATGTATTCCTTTCTTTTTGTCCATTCCTTCTCCCTTCCCGTCTTTCCCTTTTCTTTTATTTCCTGATTCCCTTCTCCTTTGAAGCAATATTTATCAACTTCCAGTTGTCTGTTATGTTGCTCATTATTTTTACATTGGGTTTGTCATGTAAAAGAAACAAATTTATATATGAGTTTTCATGTCTGATGAAAAACTGAATGTTAAGGAAAGAGTCACACACATAATCTGTTGGAAAGCAATATTGGCAAAGCTCTCGAAGGACTATGCATAGCAGGGAGTTTCTGAAGAGAATCTCATTATACAAGACATAGTTTCAAGACTGAACAAATGGGATCATACAAAATTAAAAGACTTCTTCACAGTGGAAGAAACCACAAGGAGAAAAAACAACAAGCACAATGGGAAAAAACATTGCCAGTAATCCCTTAGAGAGAGGATTCATATCTTTAAACTACTGACAGGCTCAAAAGGTTAACCTCCAGAAGACGAGACCAAGTTGAAAAAATGGGCAATGAAAATAGATGCAGAAGCATAGTTGGCCCACAAGTACATGAATAAATATCTAACCTGATTGGCCACTGGGGAAATACACATTACCATAGCACTGGCTTCATCAAGTAATCCTATAAAAACCAGTCCTAGAGAGGCTCTCAAGAAAAGAACTCTTTCACAATGTTGGTGAAATTAAAATCAGTACAACTGCTATGGAAATCAGTATAGAACTTTCTCAAAAACAGAACACTAGTCATTCAATTTGACTCACAAATTTATCTTCTTAGTACATTCCTGAAAGAGTTAAAAACAGCCAATTACAGAGATACTTGCATACTCACTGCTACTGCAGCACAATGCATTATAGCTACATAATTTTGGAAGTGGCCCGTATGTCTAAAAGAGATTAATGAATAAAGAAATTGCGATATTTACACAGCCTGTGCTATGACTCTGCCATGAAGATGGATAGATTTAAGTCTTGTGTAAAGAAAAACACATAGACGCACCTTGAGACTTGCATCTTAATAATTATGTTTTTAGTGTGCTAATAGTTCTAGACATACAAAAGTCACTGTATATGTACAACACATTCATCAATTGAAGACAAACACAATTAACAGTATCATTTCATATTTTGAATATTAAAGTAAACATGGATAAGATGAACTTTATTTATCTATTTATTCATTCATTTAGTTATGTATTTAGTACAAACTCTACAGGGTCTCATTGCACAGATCAGACTTGTAGTGAACTTTCCTGTTTTTCACTGTTCCAAGTGGTGTGAATACAGGTGTGCACCGGCATGCCCCATCTCAATAGCCATGTTAGCACACCCCATGGATGTGGTTAAGTCTGGCACAGCAGGCCGGGGGTTGAACCCCAAGCCCCTGTATCTGCTTAAGCAGATGCTTTAATCCACTGAGCTATCATGTCAGCCCTAACTTTAAATGGATGCAGATGGTGTCAAGACTATACCTTGTTATATATGTGCATGCCACACTAAATGAGGATGCAGGGTATTTTCCTTCCAGCACAATCTTCCATGATGGTACCTCAAAAAGCCAAACATTTCTTTCTGCATTGAAAAGAGCAGTTAAATTGTAAACCTTTTATTTGAAGTCATTCACTAAATACAAAATCATGTCATCTTAAGATTTATAAAACTATTTGAATATAGTCTGAACTGTTGAACTATTTCAATGCTTTCAGAGTGGACTAGAACAGTAAATACATTGGCATTTCATTGAATTTCTATGTTTGGCCTAAAAGTAGATGAGGTTTTAACAGTTGCTCTTTAGATGCATGATGTTTTAGAAATAATTTTAGGGAAATGACTGAAAACATAATTCACAAAATAAGTGTTTTTCAATACAAATTTATTTGTCAGGTACTGCAGGAAGCAGAACAGAAATGGAAGAAAGCAGGAGATTAAGGAGTTGAAACTATCAAGAAGTGTACAGTTTGACAGTGTGCTACTTATGCTAAAACTGATCAAAAATCAGGGAGCTTATTTCATAAACTTTCTAAGATCACCAAACATATATCATATCCAAAACAGAATATCATGGCAGATCAAACACAACCACACTCCCTGTAGCTTCTTGCCATCACTCATTGAGCTCTTTCTGGAACTCTTCAATTTGGACTAGATTTGAGGATTTCAGAAGTGATCCTGCCCAGATTTCAGTGCTGACAGCCTTGCCACGCATTTTTAAAAACCTTGATGCAAATGTCATGCCAGGAAAATAACCATAACTAAGTAGAACATGAAGAGCCTCTCTGCAGAGAACTGTTTCTCTAGACAACAGCCAAGTAAAACTGTGGAATTTGTGAATGGCATCATCTACAAACTTGCATGTCACATAATCTTGGAGCCAAATTCAGCCCATGAAGGACAGCATAAGAAGTCACAAGAACAACGCACACAGCTCACTCTTAGAAATAACGAATCAATATCTTTAGACAGTAGATTAGAGGATTTTGTTTTAACCATAGCTAACTAATTTGGGCATTCTACCTTTTTAAGTAGCTTTCTATATCTTCAGGCTAATATCTTGAAGGTGGTTTATTTTTCAACGTATAAAGAAGTATCCAAAGTTCTGAGGATATAGGAAAAAACAGGCATAAACTTAAAAATTACTTACTGGATTTGAAACAAAATTGTACAATGGTGGATGTATGTCTTTTATACATTCTTAAAACTCATAAGGTAATAATAAAGTAAAAAGATCAAGTATTGAAATCAAGCATTAATGTTTAGTCATTTGTCCAATCTTGCAATCTGAGCAACAGATTTAATGATAAAGATACATAATCTATTTTCATTTTGAAAATATGTGATGTGTATTATTACATATTATTCTGTTTTTGTCTTTGTTTTTTTGTTTGTTCAGTTGGTTGGTCTTCTTATGGTCTTCTTATACCCAGCCTGCTCTGGGGATGGGCTGGCGGAACATGTGGTGCTGGGGATTGAACCATGGTCCCTGTGGTTGCCTAAGCTTTCCTAAGCCGACACTTTAGACCGCTGAGCCATCTTGACGGACCTTGTCTTATTTTTATTATTTGTTTTTCACCTTTATTTTTTTTTACTCTTAAAAATAATATTACAAAAATAAAATGCATTTTAAAACAGAAAATAAAATAAAAACCCATAGGATATGCATAGCCACAAACAAAATCCTAAAATCAACTACAAATTTGTAACTAAATTCACCTCTCATGATGAATACTCACTGTTCATGCTGACACAGTGGAGGAGATTGTGATTTTATTGGAGGGTGGGAAACACTGTATTTCCTGCTTAATTTTATTGTAAACATAAAACCTAGCTAAGAATAAAGTTCAATAGTTGATAAAAAATTAAAATAGCTTTACAAATCATATAACTATTTTGTGTTGTGCTTGGTTATTCAGAGAGAGAGAGAAATAGAGACAAAGACAGAGAGTCACTTTTAAATGTAAGGCATTGATCTTGTCAGAATTTAATCCGTTTTAAGTATAACAGAGCTTAATGAATACTGCTAAGTGTGATCATTAATTTATTTGGTTTTTTTTCCTTTATAGCATTCACAAACTATTCAAAGTGATGTACAAAAACACAGCATGCCCTGCTATTTATACATGAACACAAACAGATACCTAGGGAAATACTTCACTACTCAGTGAAGAGCTCCATACCAGCCAATAGCCAGCAAACTATAATTTGGGGATGGAAACAATAAATTATAAAGAGTTACTCGACAAAAATATCTAATTCTGTCAGTACTTATTTCCCTTGTTGATATTTGGAAGTGAGAGAAAAAAATAATCCTAAAATATGTTTGCTTATCTGTGTGCACATGTAAAGGTAAAATGAGAAAGATTATACTGAGTATAAACTTACTAATTTTGCCAAATTGCATTTCCAGCATATGCTGTCAGTTTTAAATTGCATAGCTGGGCTCTAGAGAACTAAAGTCTTGAGAGACTTTATATGCACATTTCCAACACTTTTTAATCAAGATAAATGTTTACACATATTTCAAATTTTGACCTGTTTTGCTTTTGCTTCCCATTAGAGATGGTCTTTTCACTAATTGTAAATAAAGGAAGATTGAAAATAAAAATGAGAGGCATTTTGTTATACTCAGTAATACAGCAATAACAATGATACAGCATACAATTTTAAATAAAATGTAATGAAATGTTTCTTAGCTAATGATAGTCTTTAGTGAAAGGTCAAGGCATCATGGTATTCAAATTGTACTGCTGTATAAACAAAGTTAGACAATTGTAAAGATTACTTAGTGTCATTCAGAGAAAATTTTGTTTCTAGTACTCAAATGAATATAATAGCTAGCATTCCTCGTGCACGTCATTGGTTCTAATCATTCTCATTTCATCTTTCATTAATATCTCATTTCATCTTTTGAAATTGAAATAGTGAGATCCTGTCTCAAAAAGATAAAGACAAATATCTTTTGAAGTCCAGGTTGAAGCAACACCTATGTGCAGATTAGGAAAAAGTATCATAAAGAGATTAAACTAATCAGGGTCTGATTATAACTAATCAGCTATTTCATGTAGAAATTGGCATTTAAACACAATAAATTTGATGTCCATGTTTGAGCTTGAACTTTATTCAAACTTGGCTGTATAAGACCAAGCAAAATCTTTTCTTGTGGAAATCAATGTAAGTTCTATATTGATACTATTGTTTTAAAGACCTATTGCCAGTATTTTACCCTCAACAATTTAAAATACCATAACAACACCAACCATATTCCTTCCAACGTAAGTATGAAATAAGTTCATTCTTATTTCAGGAACATACAGTGACACTGAGAGATAAATTCCCATGCCCAAGGAAAAGAAAGGCCAGGAGGACGATACAAGACCTCCAGAACAACTGGGCTACTCTCCAGAACAGTGAACTTGATTACACCACTCAGAAGACCTCTGAGAGATGAAGCCAATTTTTTTCTAGTTGTGATTGCTAGGATATTTTACCTTATTTTGGCTTATCAGTATCTGTTACAAATAAAGTCAGCAGCATAAATATTTAATATTTATAGCTTTTGTATTGTTTTGTATGCTCTATATTTCTGATCTCTACAAAGGTAGGAAACATAGGACATGATAAAAGTAAAGTCACTGATTTATTTATTTTACGTTCCTTTTCTAAATTGTTTGCAAATCAATTATTTATTTATTTATTTATTTATTTATTTATTTATTTGACACAGGGTCTCACTATGCAGTCAGATACATATGAATCCTTCTATCTCAGCCTCCCTTACCCTGGGATTATAGGCATATGCCACCTCACCAGGTTTCAGTGGCTTGCACAGCATGCCTGTTGGGCCAGCATGGCATGTGTTACCAGGGATTGAGCCTGGGTCGTTATGCTTGCCAGGAAGGCACTTAGGCCACTGAGCTATCTCCCAGGCCCTATCTTATATTCTTCTACTTTATAAAGCAGACCTCACAACTAAATCAGTTTCACTGATTTTTTTCAACATAAAATCTATCTAATTATTTCCAAAAACATTAAAAAAGATTTCAACAGTTTTGATAAAAAAGAACTAACATGTTACCATAGTATTTGTTATGTTTTGCGTCTAGTTGTTCCCCTCCAAAGCCTCATGCATACAATGAGCAGGTTCTAGACTTTGGGATTAATTAATGATCCAGTGCTAGAACTGTGGCTGTGAGTGCTGCAGGCCAATAGCCTGAATACAGTGTAAGGAGGAGAGAGAGGCTAGCTAGCTGCTGCAGCCATGGCCTCTCCCTTTCTCTGTACTGTTTTCCACCACCATGAACAGCTGCTCTCTGCCATGTGCTGCTCTGCCTTGGAGCAAGCAAGCATGCACTGAAACTTCCCCTAACTGCAAGCTAAATGAACCTTTCCTTCCTAAATTTTGGCCAGGAGGTACTTGGTGCCAGCAACGAGAGAAAAGTAACAAAGTCAATACCCAACTACAGTAGGAAAAGTGCTGGGGAAATCTGACTTTTTGACAAAAACAGGGCTTGTTTTTGTCATTTGTGGAGAAGCAATAATGACAATAATAATGACACAAGACTATTATTTGAATCTCAGACCACAGAACAACAACAACAATAACAACAAAACATTTTCCTTCTTTTTAGTTGAAAACTCAGTGCTTACTGTAATTATTTGAAGCATTATTTACTTCATGAAGTCTTATCATGATCAAAAGTATACAAAATGCTTTGGAGCAAAAGTCTTGACCTCTACGTATTGTCATCAGCATTCTGATTTCTTAAGTACAAATAATACTCCAATCAGACTGCATCTGTGGAGGCTAATCTAGCCCTACCTTTCTGAGCTCTCCTCACCCCCTCCCCATCTCTGTACCCTTTGAGTCCTTGTTAAGAGATTTCCAAGCAGCAAAGTTTGTCTAAAATAATAACTTATAACAATATTTGTCTATCTAAAAATCCTAGGTTTTATTTCATGGCATAGGTCTTAATGTCACCCCAAAGCCTGATGCAGCCATAGGTGAAGCTTTTTCAGAGTGGCTGAATCTAGGGTGTGTGATGCTAGAATTCATTCAGGATACAGTGCTAGACCAAGGACACTAATGATACAAAGAAGAGAAAGTCCTAATCTGCTAGATGTCTGGTATGAGTTTGTGTTCTCCAAAATCAAAGAATAAATTCCAGGAACAATGGAGGTTGAGTGCATATGGGCAAAAGAAAGTTTCCGCCTGAGAGAGACAGAAGGGTTCTGAGTGCATTGAGGATCAAACGGTGAAGGAAGCCACACAGCAAACTAGCACAAAACAAGATAAGGACTTCTTCTGGGTGGGGAGGGAACGATAATAGCAGCCCTTTCTGGCTTTACTAAAATAATGGATATCTATTTATCATATTAGTTACTTTTGTTTATCCTTATGGAAATTATTTGGTGCAGGTTTTTCATCTTTTGTCTTGAGGTTTGGCCCTCAGTAGAGGTGTCTCTCTCCCCTAGAGCTGCAATGCATCCTGACTTCTGCTCTAGCTCATTTAAGGCCTAACCCTGCTTGACTGCCCATGACATCTCTACCTAACTTAGATATCTAGGATCAAGGTGTGACTGCCACCTGCCCGAAGCAGCCTGGATAATAAATAAGGGATGCAAAGATCTGGGATTGTCCCTTATTGCTTTGCTGCCTTCTGCCCACTATGAACTGTTTCTCCTCTGACTATCTCTCTGCTGTGCTACCCTGTCTTGGAGCCAACAGATAATGGGCTGAAACCTCTACAAGGTATGTGCTAAATAAGCTTTCCCTCTTTAAATTTTAGTGCCAGTTATTTCTTCTCAACTAGGAGCATAAAATAACTAAGGACTTCAGAGTTGTTATTTTCATATTGTTTCTTGATCTGGTAATCTTCATTTATTTCTTTCTCCTGGTTCTGTGAAATCTATATATGAATTTAAGCTTATCCTCTGGTCTATTGTAGTCCATATCCCTGGCAATCCACCTTGAACAAGGTTATTCTGTTTAGTAGAAAATTGTCTTTCTCATTTTACAGTCACTTAATATTCTCACTGGTTTGGCCTCTTAAAGATTATGGATCAATTAATTGTTGTCATTTCCAAAATAATTTCATAAGTCTTAGCTACTTCCTGCCTGTGGCTTTCACCTATGCCTGATATCTTTTATATTTACTTATATATTTGAATTTATAATTCTCCAATATTCATGCCTTCATTTTGAGAAGTTCTAATGATACAATCTTCAATAGTGAGAGGCTTTGACAGTATTTTTCAATACTCTCTGTGGAGTACAACTATTTGAAATATCACCTGTTCGTTCATAACATAAATTCATGGAAGGCATCTGATTTGGTAAAAGTGGTGAGATGAGGTTTTAGAAACATTTGAATACATTTTTAAAAACTAATTTAAATAGCATATCTAAAGGGAACTTTAGATGCACCCAAAGTTTTCTGCAAAACTATTTCTACTACGAAAAGTTTAATGTATTTAAATTAATCCTTTTAATAAGACTAACTGAAAATTTACTGAACAAGGTACATTGATAGAATTAAGTAGGCTTTTTAAATGCATTTCTTATTATCTGACTACCTTTGTAGATTCCCCAGATTCTAATCAAACATCCTGCAGGTATTTTCAATTACCATTTAATTCATTTTACAGTGTATTTGCTATGTGGCTCTCATTTAACCAGCAGCGATTGATCTCATCTATCCAAATACTTCACACAAGAATTTTTTTTTTTCAATTCAATTCTCTCAGCTCTTTGTAGCTCTGAAGTCCTCAGTAAATCCTTTGACACTGAAGAGGAAAACAAGTCTCTGATGTGCCTCTTTCTTGAACTCTCTTTCTGCTTCAAAAAGATACTAAGGCAGTGATGCTTGATAAGAGCCTTAATGATGGGATACCTGAATAAATCACACTCATGAGCGAGACACTGAGAAAATATAAGAGTGGTTAACATGTAGAGAGGATATATTTTTGACACTTGAGCTTGGGATATGATAATAAAGAACTTCATATATTAGCCTCCTTTATTTTGAGAGCATAGATATATTGTGTAAAATTTCAGAAGGCAAAATAATAATCCATAGGAGCTACAGGCATGTAGATTTAATATAACTGAGCAATGAAAAAAATAAATAAAATGTGAAATAATTCACCATGTCAAAGGATTTTAACCACTGTATTTCTTCTTTTTAATTTTTTTTTTTTTTTTTTTTTTTTTTTTTTTTTTTTTTTTTTTTTTTTTTTTTTTTTTTTTTTTTTTTTTTTTTTTTTTTTTTTTTTTTTTTTTTTTTTTTTTGAGACAGTCTTGCTATGCAGTTGAGGCTGGCCTTGAGCTCACTTTTGTAGCCCAGGCTGGTCTCGAACTCGCACCAATCCTCCTGCCTCAGCCTCCCAAGTGCTGGGATTACAGGCGTGAGCCACCACACCCGGCTATCTTCTTTTTAATTTAACAAACATTTACTTCCTTGCAATAAAAGCCACTGTGGCGATGTACAAAGAAATATATAAAGATTAGCATCATATTGTCTTGTGTCAATTCAGATCCTGCTCTGTGCCACTAACTCCAAAACCAGGATTTTTCATTTTACCTGTGAGCCTTGACTACTTCAAAGCACTTTGGGACAGTTAATACCTACAAGTGAGGCTTCCTTCTTTTTATTAAAAAAAAATTTTTTTAATTACAATAGTTTGAAAGAACATTTATCGCTGTTTTGTCAGTCTGGCCTGGAACAATTGCATGGCTTAGTTTCCTCCTGCCTTTAAGAAACTAAGTTGGGGTAATTTATTAGCAATTTACTAAAAGTTGATGAGTAATAGCAGGTAGTATTCAGTGGATTTTTTAAATAGTTAGAATTAGCAAACAGATTTGTCAGAAATTAAAGTCTACAGCCCTGAGGCATCCTTCATGGTTCTTCACAGTAGAACTTCTCACAGCGATGAGCTCATTAGGAATCATTTAGGGATCTTATTAAAGAGCCTGAGGTAAGGCCCAACCTCCAGGTGATGATGCTGCTGTGGCTGAGGTTCTGTTTACCACCGATTGGACTGTGAGCTCTTCCAAGGTCCTTCCCTAACTGGTGAAAAGGGCTTGCTTCCCTCCTGTCAGTCTTTCTGTGTCAAAACAGATTCACCTCACGGGGTCCCTTAGCGCACACGAGTTGCCGAGCATCTACTCAGTATGAATGAAGCACTTAGAAGGAAAGAAATTTCTTTCTCTAATCCAAAGCCCTGTCAGCTTCCCACACCATATGTCCCGCCCTAATGATATGTGGCATAATAAACATGCTGTGCGCTCATAATTCTAGTATCTGGCTTTAACAAGAGTCAAAGAAAAATAGTCTAATGATCAGTACTAATCAAACAACAATTAAGTTGATAGTTTTTACCTTAAGCTCTTTCCAAATTAAGGCATAGAAAGCTCCAGCAGTATCTGTATTTCCTCAGCAGCTTATACAATGTGAATAGCTGTACAAGACAGTCCTGACAAATTCTGACAGATACTATAATGGATCCTGCACTTTGATTCTGCTGATGATCTGCACATATCTCTGGCAATCTTCTTCAAATGTTTCAAACAAAACAAAATAGCACAAAACACACATCATATCAGAGGAATAATTTATTTTCCTTTAGTTTAGCAGCGCTGGAGGTTCATGTGAAGGAAAAACTGATTTCCTTAAGTCAATGTGCACAGTGTTAAAAAAAAAAACAAAACAAAAAAACAAGCATGCCACCACAGCACACAACATAGGCTATGATTTTCAATACAATACAAATAGTTCATCTACCTGGAATTCTAACTCCTCATCTTGTACAATCAATTATATTGGTTCACATTTGTAAAACTGAATAGTATTTCCTTGCTATAGAGAAATAGTCTTCTCCATAGGGATTCTAATAGTTTTACGTCATTTTAGACAGAAAATGACTTCTAGGTTTGTCTGATCTAATGACTCACAGTCAATTACTTGATATTTTCTATTATTTTTCCCTATAGTCTTCACTTTAAGTGAATAGCAGTAATTAAGTGAGATTGCTAACCCACAACTGGCATGGGAAAATAAAGAAGAAAGGCTAGCTCCAGCTCCCCTGACTAAAACAAGATCTGATACTCAGTGATAGGCGAATGGCTTATCACTCCACTACCCAGAAGGTTCAGGCTGACATGGAGATGTGGATGGTAATACCCAGCATAAGATAGAAAAGATGGAACCCTATTCATACAAGAGATAGGATGCAACTGAACATCCTAGATCCAAACTATATAACATGATTGTCATGCCTCCTTCTGGATGATTTAAAATTCCAAGGCAAGGGACAATGGAAAGAACGAAAGTGTAATAAGCACCACCCTCCAGCCATGCATATAAGCATTATGCATGGCAGACAAGCACTAATTACAAGGAGTTTTTTTTTTTTTTTTTTTTTTTTTTTTTTAAGAGAGGAAAACATCATAATTCAGAGAGCAATGTATTTCTTAAAATGTCTTCAGTGAGGCACATATGCCCCTGGTAAAGCTGAAGTCCCAAAGAAAATTGACATACACATTTTTCTACAGATACCTAAAACTCTGTAGTAGCAGAAGCCACTCAAAAAATTAAAACAGAGCGGAAGCCTGGTGGCTTTTTGTTCCCCACTCATGTAGGCCTACAGGGCAGAGAGGAACTATTTGACAAGGCTTTTCAAATTACAGTGATATTTCATAGAATGGGAAAAGGCAACATGAAAATGAACAAATGATTTTATTTATATATATATAAAACTCAATGATGTTTGGGCTGTGTGTGTGCAGGGTCTCACTATGCAGCTGTGACTCATAATAACTCTGCCTGTTTTTTGCCTTCTTGCCTCCCAAATGCTGGGATTACAGATGTGCACCATCACACCTGGACTCCATTGCCAACTCAGCATGCCTAAGAGCAGGGCTGACACAACAGGTGGGGCCAGGAATCGAACCCTGGGCCCTATACTTCCCTAAGCATGTGCTTAGTCCACTGAGCTGTACTGCTGCCCCTAAACTCAATGATTTGAGGTAAAAGAAATCTAAAGGAAATGATGAATTATGTGTGATTTAAATAATAATAGTGTATAGGGCTGGTGAGATAGCTCAGTGGACTAAGCACCTCCTTAGGCAAGCACAGGGGCAAGGTTTGGTCCCAAGTACTGCATGCCCCTCCAGTCCGCGCCCCTGGGGCATGCTGAGCTGGTGACCCAGTCCAGGTGTGGTGGTACACACCTGTAATCCCAGCGCTGGAGAGGCTGAAAATAAGAGGATCCCTACATGTCTGAGCTGCATAGTAAGACACTGTACAAAAGATAAATAAATAATAGTAGTATAAAGAGAGAGATAAAGCATAATAATAAACCAGATGTTATCTTAAAATTTGTAACATTGAAAACAGTGAAAGAGAAACTAAGAACATTTAAAGATTTTTTAGAAATGCTACATGTAAAACTTGCATAAATAAAAACAATTAAAAAACCTTACAAGAATAGATCAAATATAGATTAAAAAATAATTAATGAAGATTTAAAACTGAGAAAATTATCACAAAAGACTCAGAAAAATAAAGAAATAAGACTCATTGAAGAAGTTATAAAAGAATTAAATGCAGAATGAGATTTTAGGAAATCTGAGAAACAACTTTCCAAAAATAATTTACAACATTTTCTTACATTAAATAAACACAAATATAAAACAATAAGCAAATATTACACTACATATTATCTCAGAACAAATATAAATTTATGAAAAGATTCTAACCATTACAATAAATTTATGAATAAAAATATTAAAAAGTCATGAATTTCAAAAAGTCTTTGAACTACGCATGTGTATTATTACTACATGTTTAGATAGCTGAGAAAGGAACAGTCATCCCAGTTAGATTCCCAGATGAACTCTAACTTTGAAGAGTATAAGTCAGTCACACAAATTTTCAGAAAACTCATGTAATGCATAAGATGCACCTCGAGAAAAAATAAGTAACAAACTCAGGCTTAACGATGTGGATTCAATACGCAACGATGACATCAAGAAAGTCTGATGGATTTGGTGGCCTTTGCAGATTCTTGCAGTGGTGGAGCAAGATGATGGTGTTACTACTGTGCTTTCGCAGGTGTCACTGTCCTCTGTTTATTCGTGTGCCGAGCTGACCCCACCCAGTGCAGAGCACGCTGAGAAGGCAACTGAGACTGGGCCTGGTAGTGCAAAACCTGTAATTTCAGGGCTTGGGAAGCTGAAAACAGCAGGATCACTACGAGTATGATCTGTGTAGTAAGACCCTGCCCTAAATGTATTAAATAATAATAATTAATGATAAGTATGGATACTATAGGTTCTAAAGTACCTTCAAGTTAAACATCCAGTAGGAAAATATGAGAAGATTGGAAAAATAATATATATATTTGTCTCTCTCTCTGTCTCTCTCTGTCTGTCTCTCTGTCTCTGTCTCTGTCTCTGTCTCTCTCTCTCTCTCTCTCTCTCTCTCTCTCTCTCTCTCTCCCCTCTCAGATAGGCTTATGAGTTTATAGCAATCCAGAAATGTGGTGGGCATTGTGGAAAGCCATCGGAAGTCATGAGACCAGGACTTCTTTGGATGGTGCTACTGTGGCTGAAGACAACGTTTAGATCTGTCAAGGACAAAATTCCATCAGGTTTGATGTAGCATTCTACTTTCAGTTCCACAGACGTCAAATGGCCTCCTGTGTGGGATTCTCTCTGAGCATATTCTGCCTCTACGTTTCCTTTTCTTTTGTGGTGCTTGGGATAGAACCCAGGCCTCAGCTCTAGAGGCCAGCACCAAGGGCAGCCCCCAACCTCCCATTCTTGGATGCTGCCCTCTTCCCTGGCGCGTTTCATACCCACTCTGTGGTAGCAATGGAAGCTTTGGAGATCTCGACTTGCTTGTTAGGTTGATGGCACATCTGTCTTTAATGGCCTTGTCCGAGTCTTGTATATACACTGGTGAGGGAACATCTGCTAGGCAAGGGCCTTTCCACAGAGCCACATCCCCAGCCCTTTGGATTTTATTTTGAGACTGGGTCTCTAAATTGCCCAGGCTGGATCCAGACCTTCATGCCTCTTGTTTCAGACTCCCAAGTAGCTGAGATTGAGGCAAGTACCACACCTCGCTTCCATAACTTGTTACGGTAAACTATACAAACTGCAATTCACCATCTTAACTATTTTAAGTGTATAGTTTAGTGGAAGAACCAAATCAGTGAGCTTTGAGGTTACTTGTTAACGCAGCAATACTATTGAGCAGATGAGGACTTGCAGTATATTTACAATGGAGCACATGAGCTGATTTATTAGCAGTAGCAGCTGCTTATGCACCTTAAATATGTTGATTGCAGTGAACCCCGGAATAGAAAGTGGGCTCATACTCTGGTTATTTGGGGCCTGCCAAATCTACCTTTTGGGCCTGGCAGGATAGCTCAGTGGTCTAAAGCGCCTGCTTAGGAAAGCTTAGGCGGCTGCAGTGACTGCGGTTCGATTCCTGGCACCACATGCTGCGTCAGCCCTGCCCTCAGGGCAGGCTGAGCCAGCCATAAAAATAAATAAATAAACAAACAAAAGTTCTGAAACAAGAAAAAATAAATAATTAAAATAAAAAAAAATCTACCTTTTACTGGACTTATTTCTGACATTTAGCCTATTCAGCACAAGTTTTCTTTAAAAATAAAATAGCGGGTGGCTTTTTCCATTCTTTATCATGACACTTACCAGAGACTGAACCTAAGCAGCTCCTTTGTTTGTTTGTTTTGTTTTTTTGAGATAGGATCTTGCTATGCAGTTCAGGCTGGCCTTGAGCTCACTTTTGTAGCACAGACTGTTCTTGAACTTAAACTAATCCTCCTTCCTCAGCCTTCCAAGTGCTGGGATTACAAGTAGCTGTTTTTAAGCCTGATTTCTGGGGACAGATGAGGTTATTTAACTTTCAAAAGTCCCTTTTCTAGAGCCCAGAAAAAATTATTTGGCAGCCCACTGGTTAGTGTTTTTTTTGTTTTGTTTTGTTTGTTTAGACAGGGTCCCATTATGCAGTTCAGGCTGGCCTTGAACTCAGTACAGCCCAGGCTGGCCTTCAACTCAATACCAATCCTCCTATCTCAGCGTCAGGAGTACTGGTATTACAAATAGGTGCCACCACAACCAGCCCTATTGTTTGTTCTTAAAGGTTCCAGTGGATTGAACCTGGTCTTATGCCAGACTATTTTAAAATCTCAGTGGCCCCTATAATTAAGCTGGTGAGCAATGATAATTGACCTTGATTGCTGGGAAGAAAATGAAGTGTATAACACCATCCTTCCCCTGGTCGCTGGGCTGTTGCTTGCCCCTCCTATAACTAACCTGCAATATTACCTGATAAGCTGTTGAAGGAACAGTATTAGCTAGCAGCTACCAAGTGTCAGAGACACCTACTTAAAATAGATTTTATAGTGCCCAAGTCAGTGTACAGAAAGGCAATGGCCTCCAAAATGATCCCTTTAATTTGAACAAATGTATGTATTTCCTAATACTTTTAGACTTCATTTCAAACAATAATTTATGGATAATTATGATACTTAAAATAATAAAGGAAAAGATTATTTGTATAACTAGAATAGAAGATTGAGAAAAATAAAGAAGAAATCAAAGAGCTTCCTCTCTTAAAGAACTCAGCCTCTCCTTTGCTCTGCTTCCCCTGATTATCAGCAGGTCTTTTTCTTTCCAATCTCAAGTCAAGGCTTGGCTCTTTCAGATGGACAGTTATCCTCACTAAAACCTTCCCTTGCAAAGAGGAAAATAAAATTAATTTACATAATAGACTGTACAGTGGAATGAAAAAACTTTTCACTTAGAGAAATACAAATAAACAAGGTCTTAAGTTGATGAATTTATCCCAGAAAGAGAAAAACCAAAGGGACCTAGAACCTACATTCCATATGTCTCAATGTGAAGATACTGACATTGCAGTAAGCTCATGTTCTAAGGTCTAGAAGAACATCACACTGCAGTTGTCTAGTTGCCCAAAAAAGCCAGTTGTATAACTGCCACACTATGGAAAACTAAGGGTGTAAGAGACCCATCAATCTACTGGAATGGTCTGTGGTTGCACCTGAAATCTTTCTGGTAAAGATCTGCTATAAGAAATTGCGGTCAGGCACCTGGAAGTTGAAGTGTGCTCAGTTCATTTTGATTGGCACCGTGTTGATATTCCCTTAGAATTCAATGGTACCAACCCAGAGGTTGATCACAGCAGTGTTCTTATATTAACTGCCTTTCTTCCTATTTTTTGGTTCTAACTTGTATCTACTTGAGTTTATACAAATTTAAGTCAAAGAAAAAGTGGAATAAAAAGAAAAAGACTGTTCCATGATTTTGGTTATTATAAGATGTACTATACATAGCTATACAATCTTCCAGCAGACCCACCTCTTAAAGTTTGGACCACTATGATAGAATTATACTAGGGATAAAACCCCTAACAGCTGACCCTCTGGGAATACTTAAGATTCAATTTCTTAGGGTGTTTAAATGATTCTCAGGTGAAATTTATTGGACTTCACAAGTATATCTCTAAATAATTTAGATAATCAGATGAGGGTTAAATATTCTTTAGATTTAAATACAAAAAGAATTTATAGAGCTAGTAAATAATAGTTAACAATTTGAAAATATAAGCAACAAATATCATGCTTTTTAAAAAATTTAATACATGACTAAGAAAAATGTGCATTACTACTCAGGAGTTTAACTTAACTGAATGTTAAGCATTTCGTTGTCAAATCTTGTCCAAGGCAAAGGATGTATGGACTTTAAAAAATTTTGTTATTTTTTAATGGAAATTCTGATAATTGCTTTTCATTCCTGGAGCTGGCCAGAGATTTAGACAGCTGCGACTTAGCCACAGAAATGTAGAAACAGCAATAGGCATAGCTAGAAAAAAATGTAATGATTTACTAATTTTAGGAAAAAGATTGTGAGAACAAATGTAATTTAAAATGTAGGAAGCTTAATTCTGTCTGTTGAAAGTGTGTGTTGGGGGAGACCTTTCCTATCTCCCTTCCTTCTTTTAATAGATCATTTATTCAGAAGCTTTATAATTTATTTGTCTCTTTCCAAAGTACATAAAAATGCTAAAAAGCTAATAAATTTTCCATGTTATAGCAACCAGAAATACCTTTTTCATGGAAGAAGCAACCCTCTATTTGATATGTAATCATCAGAGAAGCCCAGTTTCTGCAGGAGGGTACTACCCAGTAATAGTCTACTCCTTATTCTAATTTCATAACTATCTCCTCCCATAAAGACGTTGTTCACACACTGATGGGGAAGCACATGTCTGTAGTCCTGGTGTTCTGGGGAGGCTGAGACCAGAGAATTGTAAGATCAAGTTTTGTGTCAGAAAATTTTAAAAATAAAAACAAGCATGGGGAGGTAGCTCAGCCCAAAATCCTAGGCTCAATCACTGGTACTGGTGCAAAGGGTGGCCTTATTTACATTTGAAAATTCTAATTAATACAAGTAGTTATCTCAATTACCGCTGTAGGGTAGACCACATGTGACACACAGTGCTTCCCAATTCTTTTCTTAATTATCATTTAATTTGAGTACAGGAATGGAGTATCTCTCTGGTTATATAAAAGAATGGGATTTCTGTGTTTCTAATTTCTTAGCAGATACCTTATAATGATCATTGCATTCCTCTAAAGTATTTTTTCAATAAAAGAATTGTGTTATTTTTCAATAAAAGAATTTATTGTGTTCTCTGTCTTTATTGGAGTGGTTTTCTGAGTTGAGAAAAGATATTGTTTTTATTTATATTTCCCAAGATACTTAAACAAAAGAAACAAAAGACAAAAACAAAATACATCGGTGGCCACAGAGAATTTACAACAGTAAGTATACTTGTAGTTCGATTGAATTGCAATTGTCCTGAATAACAATGTATAAGAAATTATCTTCATATTCATTGTCTCATTTTGTGGGCAGTGCTTTCATTCATTTTATTTGGTTATTTTATGGTTTTTAGCACAAAGTCTACAGAATCTACAGGGCCTTCCTCTGCACATAGGACTCATAGTGATCCTCCTGTTTTCACCCTCCCAAGAGCTGAGATTACAAGTACGCACCACCATGCCCAGCACTGTGTCTGCCTAAACAGGTGCTTTAATCCTCTGAGCTATCTGGCCAGCCCTCATTCATTTTAAATTATAATCTGGCAGTGAATATTATTTTTCTCTTTTCTGTTATTACCATATTCTTCTCTTTTTCTTCTTTAGCATATTAATTAGTTACAGTGAAATGCTTATTAGCTCTTTTAGACTATCTGTATAGTTTCACCTATTCCCATCATTTCTTATGATAAGCAGTCATATCTTGATAGCCTTAAAATATATTTCATGCTGAGCATTATATGGGAAATGAGTATCTCAGATATTTTATCTTTCAGCATGGTGAGCTCCTAGACCCTCTGTAGTCTAACAAGGATGAGCTAATGAACTTCATCAAAAAATAAATAAATAAAAGAGAAGGTAAATTGGGCTTGGGTTTAAGTTTTAGAAAGACTAGCTCTATTTGCATGCAAAGCAATTCTTTCAAGGAGCTACCTGGTCTCTGACCTTCTTAGACCCTGTGCAGATCCTTTCCACAGAGACCTACAAGAACAGGTGAACATCTTGAGGAAGAAGACAGAGAAGTGCATGCAAAGATATTCCTAGGAGGTGGGACTGTAGCCCAGGTTAGAGCTCTTGCCTGGCACCCAGGAGGCCCTGGGTTTGATCTCCTATCCCCAAAATAGTACTTCTGGTGGATTTTTTTTTCCTGTATTTCCTGAGAGTGAGGTAGATTTTATCATTTAGGAGATTTCTGCCTGAGATCCCCAGGTCCCAATCAATAAAAATTTAACAATTATCTTTTGGTAAACAAAAAAAAAATGTATTTGTGTATTTTCAAGTTTCTGATTGTTGATACTAAGTTTATGGAACCACTAGAGGCTTATTTTTCATTTATTTATTTTTCTTCTAAGGCACAGTTCTCCCTTGCTCTCAGGATGTTTCCATTATTTATGTTTATCATGTAGAATAAGATAGTTGTGGGGTTTTTTGTTGTTGTTGTTTTGTTTTGTTTTGCTTTTTTTGTTTGTTTTATTTTTACTGGTCATCTCAAAAATGTCTCTCCAAATGTTTGGGTCATTCAATCTTAATTGATAACAGGGCCGGCGAGAATGCTCAGTGGACTAAGTGCCTTTGTCATGTAAGGGGACCAGGATTCAGTCGCTGGTCCAGCATACTGTGCTGGCATCGGGTATGGTGGCACACGCCTGTAATCCCAGCACAAGGGAGGCTGAAAACAGGGTCTCTTCCTATTGGGGGCTGAGTTAGTGACTCATTTAGGCTCTTTTACGGTAATTGGTACCTATGTAGGATTTTAATCCCTGATGCACATTCCTAGGGAAGTATGTGGCAACATTTTATTTTCTCCTTTGTTCTGAGGTCTCGCCCACAGAAGGGGCGCCTGCTTCCTGCAAAGCTGCAAAATCACCTTATCTTCCATATTGTCTCCTCGAGGGCCTGGCCCTGTCTGACTCTCTATAATATTTCTATCTAATTCAACTGCCTACAACAGTCTAAGCCACAGATCCCCGAGCATCCCATCTAAACCGTCAAACCCCAGGAGCCCCATCTCAGCCCCACATGTGGGAAGCCACCGTGCAGCCCTGGAACCAGGAGCAGTGGTGCACACCTATAATCCCAGCATTTGGGAGGTTGAGCCAGGAGTATCTCTGTGAGTTTGAGACCAGCCTGGGGGCTGCAAAAAGTGAGCGCAAAGCCAGCCCAAACTGCATAGTGTGACCCTGTATCAAAATAGAATAAAAGTGTAGACAAAACACTGAAAGAAAAAGTGAGTATTTTCCAATTTCTTCTTATTGTCTAGGAGAGGTTTATTTTTGTTTGTTTGTTTGTTTGCTTGTTTGTTTGGGGGACTGAGAATCAGCTACTAGGCAAGCGTTCTATCACTGAGCCAAATACTGAGTCCCCTTCTTATTGCCTAAAACATTTCTTAAATCAGTCAACGCACTTATGGATAAATTATTAAAGACAAATACTTTATTGCTGCTATTATTGTGGACAGTGTCACTTAATCTATCAACAATATTAAAAATAAAATATTTAGTTTTACTTTCATGTGTTCCTTTTCTAACACTCATTCTTTAAGTAAACAGTGGTTTCTGACCTTTAGAATGTCCCTTCTCTCTGAGGAGATCCCTTTTCTTCCAAGGCAAGTTTACTGCAAGCAAATTCCTTCAATTTTCCTTTATGTGAAAAGATTTCCCTTTTCTTTCAATATCCAAATGTCATTTTTATGGATACAAAATTCTTGGTTGTTGGTAATTATTTTTCTCCACTATTTTGCTGCTTTGATAGACTCATAGGAGAAAATAAATATAATTCTCATCTTTGTTTCTCTATGCAACCTTTGTTGCTCTTCAAAATTTTCTTCATCTTGGGTTTTCTACATTTTCAATATGAAGTGTCTACTTGTAGATTTGTTTGTATTCATCCTGCTTCCAGGGCCTTGAACTTCCTGGGCCCATGGTTTATTATCTGTCGGCATCCTTGACAAATTCTCCACAATAATAACTGCAAACACTGCTCTCCTCCTCTCTTCTCCTTTTAGAATTTCAAATATGCAGATCGTGTAAATCTTGCAATCATCCTGCAGTTCTTATTTTATTATTTTGAATTCTTGTTTCATCCATGTGCTTTCAAGTTTCATTGTTGTTGTTGATGTTGTCAAGCCCTCTGACAATTCCTAGACTCTGCCTACTTTACTGATGAATGAAGAAAAACATTTTTTATTTCTGTTTTAATTTTTTTCCAAAAATCCATGCTAGTCTCTTTTATTTTCCGTGATTTTTCCATTGCCCTGCCTATATTATCCGTCTCCTCTTGCACTTTGATATCTTTTCTCTCACAGTTTTTAACACTTTTATAACAGTCACTTTAAATGCCAGTTCTAATAATTCAAAATATCCACTTTATCTGTGTCTCTGTGTCTGTTTCTGTGATTTGCAGGTTAGTTGGCTCTGGAAAAGTAGTTTCCATGGATAACAGTCCCTGAACCTGGTTTCTGACATATACAGGACAGGGACCTGCCCCCAAGCTACCTCCTCACATTCCCAGGGGGACAGTTTCCAATATTAAGGAGAACAGTGTGATCTGATGGTATTGCTAAATATTTATCCTTTTCTTAGAAGATAGGGAAGATTTTTCTTTGATCTTTATCTCAAGAAAATGATATGTCTCCTGGCAGTAAACGTATGACATTTGAGAAACCCCAACAAGTTTAAATATCTTGACCTAGGCAGTGCGCATTCTTCAGCAATTATTAATTATACTTTAAATGTTCTATCACTTACTGGTTCCAACAAGGCTTCTGCATAGAAAAAGCGTTTCTGGGTCTTCACCTGTGTCTCCAGGTTTGGGAGCAGTGATTCACTCTGTGACTTTAAGTCCTTGGTAGACTTAAGAAATATGTTGAATTTCAGATTTTTAAATCATTTTTCTTATGAGAAAATGAATGATGAAATTCCTGTTATTCACTTCTCAAGTTAAAACATAAAGTTTGTTACCTTTGTTAAATAAAACTTAGTAGAGACTACTGGTTTGGACCAAGCTGTAGACTACTTATTCGTCCTTCTGAACAAACCAAGTGGAGTCACATATACTGACCTGCCAAAACTCATGAGAGAGAGAGAGAGAGAAGTCATAGCCACACTCCCAGACAGACAAGTTTTAGCAGACATGATACACAAGGCCCTTTGGCTTTACCCTTATTATCCTGACATAACCTGATGCTTATGCTATCATCTTCTTTTTAAATAATAAAACTTGCTGTGCTTCTCTTACCTAGTAAGAATCCTCATTCTATCTTGCAAAGGGCAGGTAGTGTGAATTAATCAACAGCTAGTCAAAAGTAAAATAATCTATGACTAAACTGTATTTGCCAGTACCTTTAAATGGCATATACTGAAATTATTCACTAAGTTCTTTGGTAATAATGACACTAAGCATTCAGCTTATAAACTTGATTCTAATCTTACCCTACATATACACTACAAGTGTAGTGAGCCTTTTGATATCTCTGCTGGTGAGTGCAAAGTATATAGAGATGTCTCAGTCCCTCATATCACAGATAACGACATCTAAAACCCAATTCTCCACCACTATTCATGATCATTTGTTGCTCTTGAACAAAACTGTGTAAATACGCTCCTTCCTTGTGAAGCGACTTTCTTCTCAGCGTTCAAAAAATTTAGACTGTTAGTTTTCCCTAGTATTTTTGTCCCCAGTGATAAATTTTGGCTTAGATAAATGAATATACATGCTTTTCTTCTGTTGTCCCATCTATGTTTCTTTTCTTCCCACTTTTATTTAATAATGGGGATCAAAATAAATAGACCTTTGTCTCTCTTTTGGTTTGAAGGGGATATTGAATATGTCAAGTCATACTGAGTTTCTCCCAGTATATCGATTAGCTTTCTTGCTTCTGGACAAAATATCAACTCCCATAAATTGAAAGAGATTTATTTTGCCTCACAATTTCTTCAGGTTCAGTCCATGGCCAGCTGACTACATGGCAAAGAATTATAGGGAAGGATAACAACAGAAAAAAAAAATTTCTACCACGTATTTCATAGCTGAAAGCAAAGCGAGACTGTGACTGGAATGTGTTTGTGTCTAATGATGTGAAGAATGAAATTACAGCTAGAGGGGGTGAGAGTGGCAAGCGGGGAAGTTTATTAGGAAAGCAAAATCAGGCAAAAGGGAACGTGCTCTCTGTAGAAGGAACCCCAAGAAAATTCCCAGGGAAGACTCTTCATTCAGTGGCTTTTTTAGGACCAAAGAAGAATGTGTTTTCTTTCCTGGCTGTTAGGATGGAGGGCTGGCTCTCTGACTGATGTAGAAACAATCATTGTCCCACAGTCCAACAATGAAGGTGTGCCATCCACACTGCCCTCGGGCCAATCCTTAGCTTGGTCACAGCTAGAAGCAGACTTGGACAGTCGAACTTATCTTGTAATGGCTTCTCTTGTTTAGAACTTCTATCACATTGCTTCTATGTGCTGGCCTGACTTGTTGGTACTTGGTCCATTTTGATGGACTGTGTCCTATCTAGTGCCTGTCTCAAGAAGAAGTGAGAGGCAACAAAACATTGCTTAGGTCAGCACCCCATAACCTACCTCTTGAGACAATGTCTCAATGTCTAAGACCATTAACCCACTGATAAGTACAGTGACCCTATGGGCTAATCACTTCCACCCTCCATCTCTGAACATATGACACTTTGGGGAAATATTTAAGAACTAAACTATAGTACATAATTTACAATGACAGTGATTTTTCAGCTATATAAGGATGAAAAGATAGACTCTCAGGCTTAAGCATGCTAAGGTAATGTAAAGGCCCAAACAACTTTTTCTTCTTCTTGAAAGTGTAAAGTAATTTTAGATGACATTTAAAATCAAATATGTTAGACTGCACATGGTGGCTGAAAATAAGAGGATCGCTGCAAGTCCAGTCTATGTAGTGAGACCCTGGAGACCCTATACTTAACACATTTTTATTTTTTATCTTTTTTTTTACAATTTTTTTAAACTTTATTTGTATATATTATGGCTGACTCAGCAGGCCTAGGGGTGGGGCTAGTGCAGCATGTGGTGCCAGGGGTCGAACTGCGGTCCCTGCGGTCGCCTAAACTTGCCTCAGCAGGTGCTTTTGACTGCTGAACTGAACTTGTCGGCCCCACTTAACACATTTTTAAAAAATAAAATATGTTGCCAAGTGGGTGGTGCATGCCTAGAATCCCAGCACCTGAGAGGTTAAGGTAGGAGGATCATTGCAAGTTTGAGGTCAGTGCAGGCTGTATAATGAACTTCATCTCAAAAATAAATAAATCTCAAAATAAATAAATAAATAAATAAATTTTAAAAATTAAATACAGTTCTATTCTAGGATATGTGCACCCTCCTCCTGAAACAGGGAATCCACTGTTGTTAGTGAATGAAAAGACAAAGTAAAATTATTGATATGCATTAAAATAAAATAAAATTTATTTTAGAAAATATAATCTATGTGTTCACTGAATATTTCTTCTTTTTTTTTTTTTAAATGTATTTTGTACAGAGTCTCACCATGCTGCTTGGACTCCTAGTGATCCTCCTCAGCCTCCTAGCACTGGAACTATAGGCATGCACCACCTTGCCCAGACTTGGTAGCCTGCGCAGCATGCCTGGGAGCAGGGCTGAGGTGGCATGTGGTGCCAGGGATCAATCTTAGTCCCTGCACTTACCTAAGCAGGCACTTGATCCACTGAGGTATCTTGCCAACTCCTGACTGTTCCTTTATATAGTGAATATGCTGTATGTTTAATTCACAGTTTAATTTTAATGTTTTTCTTGCTATTTATTCTTGTGTATAAAGTTAAGAAGGTTCATTCATGTCAAAATAATAAAGTTAAAGAGTTTCTATATAAAGAAATCAGAACTTAGGGTCCAAAATTGTGGAAATAAAATAGAACAAGCCTTTAACTTCAATTATTAGCATTCTACTCTGGGTCATACTTACATTATACAAAAATATATCCTTAAAAATGGATAATGCTAAGAAGATGCAATCAGTGTAGACAATAAGACATAACAGGCTGATCTGCAAAGTGGAAAAACTTTTGATTGCTTATCTGAAGATGAAGCAAATCTATATGCAACAAACAGAGTAGCAATTTCAACGAAGATGTTTTCTCAGTTGAAGAAAAGTGCAGTGGAGCTAAATAATGAATCAAGAGAAAGACTGTAGCAGCAGTTTTGGCATGGAGGAAATGGTGGAAATCAAAGCTACTTACTCATATTTGAAGAGCAACTCTAAGGGTCCAGACATATGCTGTTGATTGGGAATATAGTGAACACCAAAAGGAAGCATGATTCATGCATTCAAGGTTCCTCCATCCTCATATAAGGTAGACACAGTAATGAAAAACATAAACAAATATGCATTTCTATGTCTTGCAGGCTTTGTAAAAGGAATAGCATGAGAATTTGCAATACAGCTTTGACCTAGACTCAAAGCAAACGAAGGATTTGAGAAAGGAGCAATTTACCTGACTTGTGAAGAGTGACAAAGAGGTAACTAAATAGTCCAGAAATTGTGATGCTCAGAGGATTATCAGGAGCACAGTTTCAAGGTCAGGAAAACATCAAAAGTATGAGGGAATCCGAGCTGGTGGCTCATGCCTATAATCCCTATAATCCCAGCAGCTGGGGAGCTGAGGCAGGAGGATCACCATAAAGTTGGGAGCCATTGTGGGTGTAGTGGTTGATACACTGTGCCAACTTGGTTCTCTGCTGGTGGGGACAGAAGGCCGGCCCAAGGATGCAGTGGGCCTGCTCCAGAGTGATTCGGCACAGAGAGCATACAAAGGGACTGAGGAAGGGGTTGAACTTCCACTTCCTGGGAGGGGCTTCAGTCTACTCTTTTAGCTCAGACTTCATTGCCTGGTTTGCAGTGCAGAATCCTCACCCACCAGCCTGGATCCTTCAGCGTCCATCACAGACTCTTCAGTCTTCTGTCACAGACACACTGGCTGATGAATAGAGACTGGCATCGGGCACTTTAGTGAGCTTCAGAGCTTGGGACTGAATTCTTTAGTCTGGGATGTGCAGACGACCTCTGCACGCTTCCTCATCTGACTCTGTAAGCCAATCTTGTCATGCCTTATACATTGTATATCTTGTGATAATATCTGTTTCTTATATCTGTTCCTCTAATTAAAACCCTAGCTAATACAGTGGGTTACATAGTAATACTCTGTCTCAAAAAGTACCCTTCCTCCAAAAGAAGTGTGAGGGGAAAAAAATTGACAGTTTAATTGAAGTAATGAAAGAAAATAGCAGAAAATGAGAGCAAGTCCAATTGTAAAAACTTTTTAAAGTGCCTTTTCATTAAAAGCAAAGAACAGCAATTTAGTTTAAATTCAAGGAATGTTTGAGGTAAATGAAGAAGTTGATATAAATCATACATTGAAAGATAACTCTGAAAAGTATAATACATAAAGAATATGGAATATAACATTTTGAGTCATTAAGCAATTACTTTATATGAAAGATAAGAGAGGATAACAACTTTGATTAAGATGGAAACGTGAAGAGAATTCAACTTGAAGAGCTGCATAGGAGGGCAACACTAATACACAGGACTAATGATAATTTTCACCAGCTTTGGTGGTCTATGACAAAAACCTTAAAACATTTCTGCTTTACAGTGACAGATAAGCAGTTTCATGGTCACAGAACTGCCAGTTAACTGTCATTTATTTAATCCAGAATGAGTAACCAATGTGGACTATTGATTATTTATTTAGATAATGTTTTTGTGTCTTTATTCTAAGACTTAGGATGATGAGAATGAAGCTTTGTAACACATGCTGTGCTCAAGATGGTTTACACAAGTGCAAAAGTGCCAGTTAAGCCGTGAGTGGGATGGGAGTAAGAAAATATTATAAATAATATGGCAATTTGAATCATAATTCAACTAACAAGGTGGTGTGCTGTAGACTGTAAATAGGGAAGAGATAAGAGTCCATGATGACACTTAAACTTCCATAACTTCAAGGTATTTTTTAAATACACCAATGACATCATTAGTGAATATAAGGAGTAGTGAGAAAGAAGTTAATCTAATCACGTGAGTGGACAAAAAGACTTCAACTTTGGTAATTTGAATTTCAATAACATGCCAAAGACTTAAAAGGTGACCTCCAAATAGATAATTTTATATAATCTTCAAGCCCAAAAAAGGGATAAATGTGGGGAACACAAATGTTTAGATGGTATCTTTGGGTAAGTGGTAACTTCATCTTACATGTAAACATTTCCCAGGGGTAACACAATATACTGTAAGGTAGAACAGAGAATGTGTGTTGAAGAAGTGTGACCGTGTTTGGATAGAAGGTCATGTTCCTCCAAAGAGGAAAGAAATGGTTTGCTAAAAGTGTAAGGTACAGAGGAATAATCAGTTTATCTATAAGCCAGAATATAGAGATGATTTAATGTGTGCCCAGATCAGGAATAACCCTACCCATTGTGTTTAGTTTCAGGAAGTTTCAGGGCTGCTCTGCAGTGCATGACTGGAGTAACTGTGTTTGAAATTAGAACAAAAGCAGTTCAAGGATGGAGTGAGCAGTGAGCAAGTGGTAGCAACACTCAGAAGATGTTTCAGAAGTTGCTTTGAAAAGAGATGAAATACAGTACTCTCTTGAAGTTTAAGTAGATGGCACAAGGATCTTTTTCTTCTCTCTTATTTTCAAAGGGAAGAAAGTTAAGTGTACTAAAATCAAGTGAGAAATCTATATTTCAGAGAGCAGTTGAATACTCAGAAGACTGAGTGGGTGACCTCCGTGGAGGAGGGGCTGGGTTCCAATCCATAGGCCATAATTCACCTTTGAGAGACAGATTGAAAATGAATCAAGATAAACCAGGGGATGTATGTGATGAAAGAAGAAGGGTGCAAAGGAGACCTCAGTGTTATGGCACGACAAGATAAGCAACTAACCTAGAGTGGGAGTGAAAAAATCAGTCTTGATGGTATAGCAATGAGCGTGGTTGTCATGCAATACATAGTGAAGATCAAAGGTGGTGTTTTTCACATAGGCAATCTAAATGTAAAGGTCCAAGAAGCCTATGAAATAACAACTGAAAACTTATAATTGAATTAATTTATTACTGAAAGCTATCCTACAAGCATATTTCTATCATCTACTAGTGTTTCTTTGGTGGCATTAAACCACTTATCCCAGAAAACAACCCCAATTAGATATGTTTACTCTTAACCAATATTTAGTTCCCATACCTCTTTCTTGATCAAGCACGCTGGAAAATGTCTTTTGTGTGCACTTTCTGCTGATGTGCTCGACTTCAAGTTAACATCCTTTGAGCTGTCATTCTTTTTCATCAATTCTGTTTATATAGTTAGAATATACTTGTGTCTTAACACGTTGCACAGGGATTTGGGCAAAGAAAAAAAAAAGTAAAGGTATATCTTTAGAGGTATACTTACCCCTAGCTTCACTGCAACTGTGACTTGGTGATAGTATTTAACAGAAACAGGGGAACATTTTTCAGACTCAGAGCATGCTAAAGAATATGAATTTCCAAGCTCCTTCAGTGTACCAACAAAATCTTCACATTTTTGGTTAAACCTCCAACATGGGATGATATTCCAATATCCAAGAAGCCTATGCATAAAACCATGTGACTCTAATCTCATTTAGATCTATGTAGGAGCAGGAAGATTCCTGAGGCCTCTTTGGATAATCACTATATAAGATCTACTTGATATGCTCTCTCATCTTGCTAACAAGATACATCTGAAAATCCTAATTCTGTTCATTATTTCAGGTAGAAGTTTTGCCCTATACTCCCTCAGTCAAAAGTGCTCATTATGTAATATAATTTTGATCCATTTATCCTCTTCTTTTCATTTTCTTTTTGAAGTTTCCATGGCACATCCTATTATACAATTCAGGTACAAATTGAGTTTTCTCCTTCTCTAAGGTACATGTTAATGAATAGCCTCAGTTATCAATGATTACTTCAGATTGTGTAAATGTACTGTATATATTTGAATAGTTCCTATTGTTGATTGTTAAAGAGAACCATTGTTTTACATTTTAATTAAATCCATAGGACCAAACTGATGCACACTGTCAAGGCAAAAGAATTCTTGCGTTAGTGAAATTTTGTTAGTGCTTTTTCATCCTTAGAGAATAGAACTTAGTATTCTATGCAGGAGCAGAATGAAGATAGATAGATGATAGATAGATAGATAGATAGATAGATAGATAGATAGATAGATATCATTGTACAAATGCTTATGATCTGGGCTTACAAGATCAGAATAAGAAGAGTCCTGAAAGTCATTCATTGGATCAGATTCTCAAGAATCCTAAATGCTGTCTGCACAATAAGACCAAACAATCAAGTAGCAGTTGAATGTTGAAGGCTTGGCAGCTAACTGCATAGTTGTTGATAGAAACTGGTGTCAGAAAGCCAAAGAGTCTACACTGGGAAGTGGAAAAAACTGGAGACTTATGTCCAAAGGCAACAGCAAGAGCTTCTCCAAAGAACGAGGGACCCTTTTTTCTTTTGATTCTGCCCATCCTGCAAATCTCTGTGTTGGTGCCACCCACAGCAGTGTAGGTCTTCTCAGCACGGTTTCCTGCCTATATGCCAACTGTGCACAAACACAGTCAGGTCTTCACCAACCTTCCAGGCAGTTCTTGCTCAGGTAGACTGCACAGCAATCACAGGATACATTCTGAGATTTCTCATGAATGCCTAAGCCTGTGCATAATGCCTGACCTTAAATGTCATCTGTTCCATGTATTTTACCTGTGTACTCTGCAACAGCATCACATAGTACTGGAGGATATTTTATTTTCCTACTTTTGCGCTGTTTTGCATTATTAACTAAATTAAGGGTTACATGAATGAAAGTACTGCAGCATAGCTACAAGCAGCCTAATCACCAAGAGATCTGTGAAGCAGCAGGTACCGAGGATATGTCATCCCAGGAAGGAATGAAGGACAGCCTGAGCAGGGACGAGCGAACCTAAATAGTATGAATGGTTCATTTTTGAAATTTTTAAGCTAATATTTTTCAAACCATGACTTGGCAATTACACTATGTCCCATGCAAGTATGAGAAGAGTGACTGAGTAGGGTGAATTTATGTACATTTACTCCAATTTTTGCCCATAGAAAACACTTGATCCCATTCATATAATTGCGACAGGAATATAAATTCTTTTCAAGTGCCATGAATAACAGAAAATGGCCTTGGAGAAGTATTTCATACTCTGAAATTGTAGCTAAGGAAAAGAAATCAGAGATGATTGTCTGTTATTATGATTTTAAATACATCAAGTACTTTATGGCAAAGTTTCCTAAGTGGAAGGATTTACTGACTGTGAAAGCAAAATCCAAATTCCTAATGCACTTTCTGAATGCTTAGCACTATTTGGCTCAGCACTTTAGTTTACTCTTTCTACTTGAAAATGCATACAACTTAAAAACACTTTTGTTTCAAATATATTTTCTCGGTACAGTCATTTCACTCCTGAAATAAAAACAAATCCTGGGAACTTCAGATTTAAAAAAAAAAAAAAAGTGCAAGCAAAAGAAACGTCTATTGCTTACTTACACAATCAAATTTTCACTGTTGTTACTCTCAAATGTAATAATACAGCTACCGTCCCCATCCTCACTCCTGGCTCCAGAGTTTTAAACTCATTTGGAAATTACAATCCTTTCCTTACTCGACGGTAGGATAGTACTTCTATTTCACTTCACTCTTTTCTTTCATTAAACTCATTTTTGTTGTGTCTACAGAGAGCCTGTACTATATGCCAGTGAAATTTAAGCAGTATGCCAGAGGCCTGCACCCATGCTTATGTCTTCTCTATGATGTTTGCCTTTGCAGTATCCTTTATTCTACTGGTTTGAACCATAATTAATCTGCTGAAGATTTTGTGTGTGTGTGTATGTGTCTAAAATATGAGTGCTTATTTCAAACATGTTAGATATATGAAATCCAACTTGTTTAAAACATAATTTATGTCTTCTATCAAATTTGTCTTTTCTTGCACACACATCAGCCACAGTAATTGCCTCATCATCCACTTGTTTATGGTTCTATGAGTTATAATTCCCCCACAGCCCTATCGATTTTGAATCATGATCATCCTCTGTTGACAACTTCTCCAAGCTGTATTTTCCTAGCTATTGTGATGCCTTATCATTGACAAGGTTTCAATATTGATCTTTTTTAAAGTTCATGATAATATTTCGCTGTCATTGTATTGGAGTTAGGGACAGAACTCAGAGAGTGAAAGAGCTATATAGAGTCCTTTTGGGTGGGAATAAGGCCATTAAAGGACAGCTTTCATGGCCTTCAGTTTTTTTCCTTTCACTTTCTACTGCTTCACAATGAAAAGCATCTCTCTCCTTTAGATGAGGACGGGTTATCCAAGTGGACATCTTGAAGTCAGACTTGCTAAATCTGACACACCTATGGTATTCTTCTTACAAGTTTCCAGAACAATAGAACAATAAGTCCTTGTGTGTTATAAATTACTTTGTCTCCGTTATTCTATTGCGTACCAAAAATGAACTACTGTCCATCTGCAAAGCAATTCCAACTACTTTATTTTTCTTTTTTCCACTAGTAGAATTAGGATGTCAATGATTAAATCATTTCTTAAAAGTTCGTTAACAATAAAACTTTCAACATAATAAGCTTTTTGTAGAGGTAATCGTAAATGTTAACCATAATAATGTTAACAGTGTCTTCTCAGAACTTGGTCATATAATTCTCAAAATCTTTTAAAGGTTATGTAATCTTTTTTGCAAGTTTACACAAAAGAGAAAGACCAATAAACTGATAACCATCAGAAAGTAAACCATGCAATGGGAAGTATAATATCCCTAACCCATGATAATTGTAACTATTTATATGTAGGACTATTCTTATTGAGGTAAATTTTCCTTTACATATGTTAGTCACACATAGCTTATAAATTTTCTTCAAAACATGATTTTTGTATTATACATTGCTGTCCTCAATGTAGTTATATCTTATAAACTTCTGTCTAAATATTTTAATCAAAGTAAATTTACATAAAGTGAAAGTAATTTTAAAGGTATAACTTTATGCATGTTGATGAATGTGTGAAATTACATAATCACAATCATAGACAAGCTTAAAATAACTCCATAAACTGCAAAATTTTGTTCCAAGATGTTAGGTCAACACTTCTCACAAATTTTGTCCCTGGAAACCACGGCTCCTTTATATACATACGGTTGCTTTTAGGAGAATGACTATATACATATATATATATATATATATATATATATATATATATATATCAGCAACATGCATATGGAAAATAAAGCAGATAGTCTCAGATAATACTACTTTCTCATGACATATTTGAAATTTATTGATGCTGTATGTATCATGAGTTTGCTGTATTTTACTGCATATATTGTATTGTATATATTCTTCAAAATGTGTTTGTCTATCTTTACCTATTAGGTGTTTACATAATTTGACTGTAATTATGAATATGATCACTCTAAGTATTTGTGCAAAAACTTAAAGATAACATATGTTTTTATTTACCAAGGGGAATTATATAAGAATAAGACTATTCTGTCCAATGGTACAAAAAAAGTAGAAACGACAGGAAACTTTCAAACTGTTGTTAAAGCAGCTATACAAAATTCATTTTCCCACTGTGAAAACCATATGAGAAATATGAGCTTCCATAAGTTCAGTCTTTTTAGCTCTTTGAATTGTCATCAGTTGTATTTTGACTCTTATCAGTTGCATAATTTTTGTCTTTGTTATTGTTATTGTTGCTGACACAGGGGCTCAATATGTGCCTGAGGTGGACTTTGAGCTCCTGGGCAGAAGCATCCTCTTATTTGAAACTCCTGAGTCCCAGGACTGCACCCACATTTGAAATTTACTAGTTAGTAATGATGCTGAACATATTTTCTGTGGTTCATTGTCATCTATACAATCTATATATTTTTGTGGATAAAATGTCCATTCCACATTCTTGGAGATATACAATTTCAAGATTCTATTCTCTAATTTATGAATATGAGAGCCCTTTGCATAAGTAATACACACATTTGGCTTTCTTGTCAAATCCAGATATCTTCATTTCATATTATAGATTAAAATTGTATTCATATGTATTTTTCCATCTGCCTGAAACACTATCTTACATTTTTTATAATACAAATTTGCTACGGATGAATTCTCTCCATTTCGTGCCTACTCTATTTTTAATACCAGAAATTCAACTCAGGACCTTGTGTTTGCCAGGTTAGCACTTAGGTTACTGAGCTATCTCCCTGGCCCTTTGCCTAGTCTATTTTCAATTCCATAGTTTCCCTTCAATTTTGAAAGATTATTTCACTGAACCTATCCTTCTTCCTCAAAGTGGTTTTTTTTCTTTTTTTGTAGCACTCTAAACATGTCGCTTTATGGTCACTTCATTTGCATAGGGTCTGACAATAAGTGAACTCTATTTATTGTCATGTTTCGTATGTATTTTATTTTACCTGGGTCATTGCTTCTTTGCTTTGCATTTTAGAAATTTGAATAGGATATGCCTAAGGTTCATTTTCATAATTTTTCTCAGGCAGGTATCCTCTAAAACCATTAAATTCATGGCTTACTGTATTTTATTGATTTTTTTTTTTTTTTTTTGTCTTTTTGAGACAGGGTCTCGCTATGCAGTTCAGGCTGGCCTTGAGCTCACTTTTGTAGCCGAGGCTGGTCTCGAACTCACACCGATCCTCCTGCCTCAGTCTCCCGAGTGCTGGGATTACAGGCGTGTGCCACCACACCCGGCTTGTTATTGATTTTGAAAAATCAAAATTTTAAATATTTTTCTTTCTTTATCTCTCTTCTCCTGAAAGTACAATAAAATGTATGCTAAACTTTGATATTTTCTTACAGTCTTCGAATGCTGTGTTTTTTTCCCTGCCATTCCACTCACTATTTTTGTTATGATTTTGGTAATTTCTATTAATATATGGATAATCTCTGAGTCTTATTCTGTCTTTGATTTTGTATACAAACACTGGATTGCTTTCTTCTTGCTTTGCTTGGTTTGAATCTTATTTATTATATTAATGACAACATGATTAGGCAAAGAAAACAGAAACAATGACCACTGAATATGCATGTTTGTTTTTGTGCTAAGCTATTAATACATGGGTTGACTCAAACTAATCCAGAGCTGTATCATGTTTGAATTTTGCTGTAGTGGTTGCCTTCATTATGCTCACAGAATATTCCACTGTTTTTCTTTTACGCACTTCAGTTCCATTTTGTACATGTTCTATAGTAGTTTTCTCTTTCCCATATTGTCAATTTACCAGAGGCAAACAGAAATTGCCAGTTATCAAATAGTTCAGCTCCTGTCCAGAAATCTAGGTTTTCCTCAGTCAAAGATAAATGTTTGCAAAGGATTGCCCGATTGGTCTAAAGAGGTAAAGTTTTACTCCATAAGACTTGATACACAGAAAATGTATTGCACTTTCTATAAAAAGCAGTAGTCTTGCTCATAGCCACCTGGCCAGTCAAAGTCTGCCATGAATGTGTCATTTCTGCTTCCACTGGAGGTCTTTGTCTCAATGTCTGGTAGAGTTCTGCCTCAGCTATCGCTATCTTTGCTCCTTGTGTGGATAGAAGATTAGAGACCCTTTTCTCAAGTCTGACCCAGTACTTCAGTAATTTTCTATTCATAGCTGTCATTGCTTCTTTTCCCCATTCAAAGGTCAATATAATTTAAGAAGCTTTCATTTAATTTTTTCTGTAATTATTCTTTCTTTTCTTCTCTCTCTCTCTCTCTCCCTCTCTCTCTCTCTCTCTCTCTCTCGGTTGGGAGAAGGGTCTACATGGTGCTCAGGGTCTCACTATTAGATCAGACTCATAGTGATCCACTTGTTTATGTCTTAAGGAATCTTAGGGCTTAAGGAATCTCATCAGCTACTTCAGGCAGCACATACCAATACTCCTAGCATTCAAAAGGGCGGAGGCACCATTTTCATAGGTTTTACTCGAATCTTGACAATTTAGCCACTTAGAACTATGCCACATTTTTAAAAAGATAATCTTTTATTTATTTACTTATTTGGTACAAGGTCTTGCTACACAGTTGAGACTCTTAGTGATCCGCCTGTCTCAGCCTCCCCAGTGCTGGGATTACAGGCACGCCCCACCACACCGACATAGCATCTAGTACCAGGGATCAATCCCAGCTCTTGTGCTTCCCAGGCAGGTGCTTAGACAGCTGAGCTATCTTCCTAGGCTCCTATGTCACTTTTTAAGGGGAGAATTGGGAGAGTGATTTCAGTACATAGGCTTTGAGTTCATCCTTAAATAGTGATGAGAGAGAAAGACAGACAGACAGATAGACAGACAGAGGTAGACAGAAGAGACAGAGACAGAGAGGCAGAGACATAGAGACAGACAGAGAGACAGAGATAGTGACCAAGACAGAGAGATGGGGGAGAGAGAGAGACACAAGAGGAGAGGAGAGGAGAGGAGAGGAGAGGAGAGGAGAGAAGAGAAGAGAAGAGAAGAAAAGAGAGAAAAGAGAAGAAAAGAGAGAAAAGAAAAGAAAAGATAAAAGAAAAGAAAACAGAAAAGAGAAAGAAAAGAAAAGAAAAGAAAAGAAAGGAAAAGAAAAGAAAAGAAAAGAAAAGAAAAGAAAAGAACGACATTTGTGGCTCCTGTGATCCTGTGAACTGGGCTTTCTTCAAGGTCCTAGCCATGCTTTAGTGGTGGGCATTGTCTACTCAACTGCATGTAAAAAAAAGATTGCTTCCTAAATTCAATGACCTCAATCAATATTTTTTTTTTCTAATTTCTAAAAGCCTTATCTCTAGCAATTGTGTGTGGTGCCCTGCTCCAAGTGATTTAAGGCTTTCGTCTGATGTCTGAGAATGATCTGGGCAGACCTTCACATGTCCCTTGCCATCTGTGTCCCTTGGTGTCAGGCAGTGTGACTCTTGGCTTACCTGCTTCTATGCACTGTTCCTCGCCTTTCCCCATGTGACCTAATGAGGTGCGTGGAGAGGCACCTTCCCTGGGACCCAAACTGTACATGTCCCTTTCCCTCTTATGGGCTCTATACTATGTCTGGACCCTAGACCAGGCTTAGCTTTGAGTCAGTCGTGAACCAATTTTTCTTCTCTATTTAAACGGTGTCCAGCATGCCATTTCCCCATGCTCTTCAGGAGTTGCGTTAGCCTCAGGCAAATACCATCAGATGTTTGGGACCCTGTTCGGTGCCTGACCCACCCTTAAGGCAGCCTGAGCCAGTCCCTTCACCAAAAATAGTCTTTCTCAACTTTGGGGGGGGGGAGAAGAAAAACAGAGTTTCATTAGTGTTTTCATCCAGATTCTCTCTATTTCAAACGTTATATATGATTTTTACTGTTACTACAGCTATCTCTTGGGTTCAAGATAGCTTTTGATTTTATGGATCCTTTGTGCTTGCTTTGCTGTTAGTTTAAATGTGAAATATTCTTGGCTCTTACATATTGCGGCAAAACAGAATCTCTTATATTGTGAGGAAGATATTTACTTGTATCTTTTTTTAATTTTTGAAGGTTACATTCACTTTGATTTGTCCCCACTGTGTAGTTCATGTTTTCCATTTTCTGCTTTAAATCTTTATCTAAAAGCATGATCTCTAGGCTGGGGAGATTACTCAGCAGTCTAAGCACCTGCTTGATAAGGGCAAGGACTTGGGTTTGATCCCAGGTACCATAGGCTGTGCCAGGCCAGGACGTGCAGTGCAGGTCAATGAAACTGGGCATAGCGGTGCACACCTATAACCTAGGTTTTGGGGAGGTTGAGACAGGAGGATCACTACAACTTTGAGCTGCACAGCAAGACCCTGTGCCAAATAAATAAACAAATAGAAGATTAAAAACTAAGTAAATAAATAAAACTAAAAATAAAAATATGCTCGATTTCTTGCGTTGTCTATATAATTGTGGTTTATATTCTATGCTATCTATAACTTAAATTAGTCAAAATTTTTGTTATACCATGTATCTATGAGATATTAAAATAATGGTCAACACAGCACACGGCAGAAAAAATATGGTATGATCATTCTAAAAGAAATTGCTGTCTTATCTATTGCGTATTCTCTCTGACTGGTGTGTTGCTCACAGGCTATTCTGGTACCTCTATGCTTCATCTGCTGTGTGGTCCTACCTACATGCCAGATATCCTAATAGAGGTTTATATGGTTTCCAGGTGCTATGGTGTAACACATTGTTTTTCTTTGATCTAGTCAATATAAAGCAACCACGGCTTTAAACAAAAAAGTTCTGTTTTATTTTATGAACCGAGACATTTCAAGAATGATAAAATCAAATGGTGGCCACTTGCCTTAATCTAGTTTTACTAAATACCTTAATCCTCTCCCTTGGATCAGTAACTCTGTCAAACATTGGTATTTATTTATTTATGTATTTTTCGGGGAATGGTCTATAGGGTGTTCAGGGTCTCACTACTAGATAGGACCCATAGTGATCCACCTATTAGTTTACAGACTCCTAAGAGCTGGTATTACAGGACCATACTACCACACCCAGTTTAAATTGCTATCTCAGTGTGCCCAGGGCCAAGGCTGGCACAGCAGGCCTCAGGATCAAAGCCCTGGGCCCTCTGCCTGCTTGCAGGCACTTTAATCGGCTGAGCTATTTGGCTGGCCAATGGGGTTTAATTTTAATTCTATAAATTACAAAATATTTATTCTTTCTTCTCTTGTTCTTTCTCATAAGTATACTTTGTATGATAATTATTATTCAATTCATCTTCTTGTTTATGTCTTAATTAAGTCTTCCAAGTCAGTGATAGTCTGGAACATTTTTCTGAAAAAGAGGTCCCTCTAGTGTTTCTATTTGGGTTAGCAAATCTTTATCTCAGGATGGCTAAGTAGAATAAATCTAAATTCTTACCTAGTATTTTATACTGTTTGGCCAGTATAAATAATCAGGCTACTATTAACGCATACAATGCCACAGAATGCCATAGAATAATTCCTCTGAGGTATATCCAATACTCTACCAAACCATCATATGACAATCACATAAGATATTACCTGTGCCCCTTGCATATCTCGAAGAAGTGCTATCAATATGACCAGGTCATAAAGTCACATTCAAACTACCTTTTCTGTAGGCTCTACTTACATTTTCTTTCAATCTCCCTCATGGTCACTCATATCTTAGCTATTCAAAGTAGCAAATAAACTTCTGACAGGCTAAGCAGGCAGCAGCAATCTGCTTCCTGCCAGTCCCAGACACTGTCATATCAACGTATCATCTTGATTAATATCCATGCAGAGTGGCACAGTCTTTGCTGCTTAGAACACTCCACCCTCCATGAGTTATGGATAGTATATTTTTTTCAGGTTGTCAGAAAAATAACAAGAATAGTGAGTATACACTATAAACCATGAATCTATTTTTAAAAAGAGTACAAATTACAATTAAAACAGAAAAAAATACAAGTGATATAGATTTTCACCTAACAAAGTAGTGTGAATTTCACAGTATAAGGTTGTCTGAATCTGACAGGGGTAGTTAGAGACTCAGACATTGAGTTATCAGGGCGCTGTGTCACTTCTTTTCACCAAATTGTCCAGGTAGAGTTTTATGGCAGTTTATCAATCAGCAGAAATCCAACTTTTCCTTTCTGGAGATGCATAGGTTTCTCCCAGGGCTCGTGCTAGTCTACTCGTGACTTACAAGCATGGCAATGATAGCGAAAAATCATATTCGTTGCTGTGAAAGTGCTCTTGTGGGAATATTGAAGTTCACTTCTTTCTGAGATCACAATAAACATTGTCTTCATCCATTCATTTGCCATAAATACTCCTAGTTTCATGTACTACTTACTCTGATCCACTAAAATGGGATATCAAATCATGAGCGTGGACGGGATATTTTCTTATGGTATAATTTCAAAATGGGTTCAGATTATGGTAAGGTAGAAAAATTTCTCCTTTACATAAATTTTCAAACATTATAAGATAAGGATTAAGCACTAAATACAATCTTTTCATCCCAAAAGAATATTATAATAAAATTTGACTTACTGCTGTTGCTCTTTTGATTATAAGAGGAACATAAAAAAGTACATGTGATTTTATGCCATAATTCACGGACTTAGAAATACTTGGGTGTTGGTAATAAAATCTCTGATGAGGATTCGGGAATTAATCAAAACTAGAAAGGCCTTGATAACAACCAATAAACTAATATAATTTTCATATGCAGAGGACACATGTACAGCTATTGGAGAAAGTCATTGTAACTGGGCCATGAGAGAATTCTCTGGAATATTTAGAGGGAAGTCTGAAAAGTAAATTGTGAACCTTTTTATTTGGAAATGAAAGATTTTTATGGAAAGTTGGGATAAGAACTTTTCATGCACAATGATTTATTTAAAAGAATCATTGTGTGTGTGTGTGAGAGAGACAGAGAGAGAGAGAGAGAGTGTGTGTGAAGTACTAGAAATTGAAACCAGCTCTTTCCCACTTAAGCTACCTCACCAGCTCTTTTTATTTTATATTTTGAAATGGGAGTTTCTTCAGACATCTGTAAAGACACAGTCTATGTTTTCTAACTTTGATTTGCTGACAGAAAGCTGAAGTCTATGTGTGGTTCTCAAATATAACTTTATTTTTCCTTTTTCCAGAAATAAATTTTGTTGATTTCATCTGTGACTTCTTCATTTATATTTTTCTTGAAAGATCATATAATATCCTTGATCTAAGGACTGACACCACGCTTAAAATTGTAGCACTAATGATAACAATCATTAACTGGATATGGCTGACCATATGTGTCAGTCTCTAAGCCAAACGTTTTGCACATAATGATCCATGTGGTCTCCATAGCAAATATCTGTATATGACATATATTTCCATAATGGTTTATACTGTGTGCATAGCAAATGTTTGTATATGATATGTATTTCCGTATTATTTCATCAACTATATAGGAAATGATTAACTGTTATACATACTGATAGGAAAGTAAGATTAAAATTTTAAGTAACATATTCAAGACCAAACTGCACTCAAGTGAGAAACCAGAAAAGATGTAAGTTTTTATAAGAGGTGATCACTTGCTATAATTTCAGGTATCGAGAAGGTTTTCAATTTAACTACAGATATATTGTATAAGGATGGTGTTGAAAATGATGCTATCTAATTTTTTAAATTTCTTTAGAGAAAATTATATTTTAGTAAGAAATGTACACACAGTATTTAATAAAATGCTTCCTATATTTTATTCAAAGTCTAGCATTTTACATCTGTGTGAGGGATTCAACTCCTAAGCTACACTTGGCTAGTTTGGAAAGTGGAAATATTATTGTATTGCTAATCTACTTTACTCAGAAAGTTTCTTATTAACATGAGTAAGAATGTATATTTAAAAGGCACATAAAGTCATTATATACCAATGAGTTTTATTTAAAAGGCATATAAAGCCATTATATACCAATGAGTTTTATTTAAAGTGTGCTCATGACAGCCCCATGACCAAGATGCTAAACTTGTCTAGAAATGGCACCTACTTCCTTCTCCTGCATCTTTCAGGAATTAATTCTCCCTTGCACAGAATTAGAGTCTGCTTTCTCTTCTAAGGTAATACTGGGAATGAGATGTTTTTTCTCCACACAAGAAGTGTCTTAAGTCTACCCTCTTAATAACATATGGCAATGAAATATGAACTTAATTTATATGTGATTAAAGAACACAATTCACTTGCTAAAGCTGATCACTATGCTCCATTTCATGGTCAGGCATTACACTAAATATTTCCATGAATTACTCACTTGGGAAAAAAAAATGAAACAGAAGATGATATGCCTACTAAGTTTTCTAAAAGCTCATATTATTTTAAAACATAAATGCTACTCAAATCCTGGATATTTTACAAGTGATTATGAAACCCATACTAAAATGGAAATCTATTGATGAACAGTAATTACTCAGTCTTACAAACTGAAAGCGAAGTCACACTGAATGATCTTAAAGGGTATTAGCTTTCTGTCACTATATCGAGATATCTGGCACAATTTATTTGTGAGAAAAAGAGGTTACTTTTAGCTCCTGGCTTTTTAGGACCCATCTATGATCCAGCATACCTATGGCTTTTAGTAATGGAGAGCAGTCACCAAGAACCACCTGCTCAACTCACTGCCAGGAGAAAAAAGAGAAAATGGAGAAGGATGCCGCACACCTCTTGGAAGACGGTCTTCAGTAATCTATGGATTTCCTTCTGGTTCTTGCATCTTTACATTACCACTACCTGGAGCTGGCGAGATAGCTCACTGGACTGACTCGCCTGCTTAGACAAACTTAGGCAAGTGTAGGGGCCATGGCTTAATATCCAGCACCACATGCCACACCAGCCCCACCCCAAGGCAGCTAAGTCAGCCACTGAGTCTAGAAGTGGTGCATATGCCTGTGATCCCAATGGTAGGGAGGCTCAAAAAAAAAAGATCATTAGGAGTCTGAGATGCATAGTAAGACCCAGCAAAAACCAAATATATTAAGTAATAATAATAATTTACTATTAATCCAGTAATAATAAATTGTCATTAATGACCAGCAACAGCACCCTTGGCCAAGCCTGTAGTACATGGGCCTGTGGACAGATCTGCCATTCAAATTATAGCAGAAAGCAAGATGACCCACCACTTCCTTTCCACTACCTCACTTACCCTTTTCATCTACTTTAGATCACTTAACATTTCCAGAGAAGAACTGAACACCTTTCTTTCTTCTATATGTACTATGTAGCCTAAATCATTTTTTTCCAGCCCACTACCACTCATGAAATTCCTCTCAGCTAACATCCAAATTCAGAGTTTGAAGAAAACAGAGAAAGATACAATACTAGAGGATCACCTGAACGGAAATAGAATAGAACAACACAGATGCTTCAAAAATAACATATAAGAGGAAAAGCATAGGTTCTGGCAAATTTAGGTGACCTAAAATGGTAAAAGAAATGAATGGAAAATTGTAACAATTAGTACGTTGCAGCACAAATCAACTAAGCAAACAAGGTATGCCATTATATTCTTTTCCATTTTAAATGTAACTCCTGTAAGTGCTTCTTCAAAGTTTATCATTTTGGGACCAGGGAGATAGCTTGACGATCAAAGCACCTGCATGACAAATGCAAGGACCTGGGGATTCCTGGTCCATATACTGAGCTGGCCTGTGCCACATAGGCCTCTGAAACTAGGCAGGGTGGTGCATGGATGTAATCCCAGCCCTGGGGAAGCTGACACAGGAGGATCACTATGAGTCAGAACTGTGTAATGAGACCCTGTAATTAAAAAAAAAAAATCTTACCTAGGTGAATAAACAAATATCTGGTATGTTTACTTTTGGCAAAGATCAAAAGACCAAATTTTAATCTCCATAGTCTCCTTGGGTTCATCACACATTTTAAATTTTCCAAAATGAGAATGGCAATGCATGGATACTAGCACCATGGACTACTAAATCTGTTATTTTGCTGGCAGAGTTACCAGAGATTCTGCTCCTTCCAGTTTATTTCTGAGAAGAACCAAATCAACAATCTCCATGTTTCCAATGTTAGCTTTATTGGTCCACTCCTCTACCTTCTAGCTTTGCAGAATTGCTCACTAGAATGTCAAGATAATACTTCCTTACCCCTGGCAATGGCTGTAGAGCTTTCCCCTAGACAATGCAATGTGGTTGGATGAGAGTGTGTCAGTTCTAGAGGAAGCTCACAAGTACCAGATGTTCACACATGTGCTCCAGGCACCTTTCTTGAGAAGAGCCTCTATGTGTTTTCTGCTTGTCCAAAGGCCTGTGGGGGCAATTTAAACAGCACTGAACCAAAACTACAACAAGAGACCCAGGAACCTCATGGACATTTAGTTGAAAAATTTGCCAAGTAGGTGAGTGTCCACTGTGTACCTGTGAGCACACAATCAAACTAGCCAGTAGTGCTATGATAAGCAGTGGAGATTTGTTCTGATTTGACTGACCTCTGTTATTACCATTTCTCTTAGTTACTCTTCTCTTGTTGCTGGGACAAATACCCCACACTCAAAGAAAAGGTTTATTTAGCTCACAGTTACTGGAGGTTTCAGTCCATACTTGGCTGGCTCCAAGGCAGAGAGGCACAATGCAGAGGCCAGCAGTTCATGGCAGCAGAATAGCAACAATAGCAACAGAGGCAACGGAACAACCAGGGGAGCAGAGAACAACAGCGCTAGTTTGTCTCTCTGTCTCTCTTTATATTACATTCAGGCTCTCCGCCTCAGCCTATCCACCCTAGGCCACACCCATAATCCCAGCCATACTCAGTCCGATAACCCCATCAGTACTAAAATGCATAGTCCCAGTGAATCATGAGTCAAGTAATTCCAGCAGTACTCAGACCCATAATCCCATCAGTACTGAAACACATAATGCCAGTGGATCACGAGTCAAGTTTCAAACTCTAGAAGTCCCCACCTCATGTTTGCATGAGGCTTTGAGGGGGCAACTAGACATAAACCATTGTAGCATGGATCTGTGAAAACTATATTCTAACACACCTATATATTTTGAAAGCAAGAAAGAATAGATAAAAGAAACAGAATTATTGGCAGTATTTTGAAGAAATTCCAGAATAGTAATATTTTGCACATTTTTGTTACTACATTCAAACAGTATACTGATATTAATAAAATTGTATCTAGTCTCCTTGGCTAGTTAACAACATTAACAATGAGTCATTAAATGATGGAAATCATTTTATGTACAAGTTTTTATGCTTGCTTTCTTTTTGTATGTTGCAACTTCAAGCAGCAAATCTTGGGTAATTTATACAATAGCAGTCCTGCTCACCATACATATGTCACAATATAATTCTTTACAAGACAAATATGTGTGATTACATTCACTCCATAATACTGAAGAACTCCACATCATTCAGTGTGAAAGCAGGAACTGCTTAAATAAAATTAGTTTGCCTTTTCATTTAGTTTCTATTTTGTTTTATTCAGAGAGTTAGCTTTTAATGCTTAGGAATAAAAAAGGAAATTTTGACATATTCAAGTTCAGAGAGCAGAGAGACCACGAAAATCATATCTGCTACACTAAATAGCTGGTTCGAATTTTTTATAGCCTGACATTAGGAATATTAATATGTCAAGAAGGTCAAAGAAGTATTAAAAATCTTATTTAAATTATGAACATCACAAAATTGGAAGAAAAGTTCTTTTAGTTTTGAGTTTATTTGCCCAGACATATCCTTTGTGATTTTTAAAAATAGGATATTTTAGCTGAACATAAGTTTTAAAGTGATGAGGAGATGGAGAAAGAATAATAATAAGTAATAATTATGGATTGAATATGTATCTAGCCTCTTGCACACACTTTGCCACGAACTCCGCATGCACAATTCATTCAACCCCCCACAAAATTTCACAGATCTTTCCAGCATGTGGTCTGCAGGTCACACTCACCTGGCTTGCCCAGGCTTCATTGAATTGTCTGTGGCTGCACATCAACATACAATGGAATTAGCAAGCACTTTTCTTTGCATTGATTTTCATTATAACATAATCATGTCCAGGGCTGACCGTATAGCTCAGAGAATTAAAAAGCCTACAAGCAGACACAGGGGCGAGGGGTTCAATCCTCAGGCCAGCAATGCCAGCCCCGCCCCCAGGGTGCACTGAGATAGCAATTGAAACCTGGCAGGGTGGTGTGTGCCTGTAATCTCAGCTTTTTCTAGGCTGTAAACAAGTGGATCGCTGTGAAAGTCAGATCTAGTAGTGAGACCTGGGACAACCTGAATATCCTTGCCTAAAATACAAAATTAATTAATTAATTTTAAAAATAGAATGTAATCATGTCCAACGTCTGGGTCCTGGGTTGGACGTGCCTGCCAGAGGTAAAAGCTAGGATTTGAAGATAGAGTGTGCAAATGTTCAAGTACTAGAAATTTAATCTCCAATGTAAGGACACTGAAGTGGTACATAGTTCTGCTACTGGGCCTCATGGGAGATGTTAAGCCCATAAGGCATCACTTACAAATGAATGGTTGAAGTTCTTGTAGAAGAGATTCCTGTCCTTAGAAAAGTAGACTGTGATTCATACAGTGTGTGGCCTCTCCTGCATACATTTTTCTGCTTCTCCTCTGTGTTGTGGTGCACTTAGGTTGTCCTTCTTCAGGTGATATCTTCTCCAGTACCACAATCACGAACTAAATAAATATCTTTTCTGTATAAAGTACGTCGAACTAGATGTTTCATTATAATTACAGGAACCAAAATGTGTATTCCTTGACTATTCTCTTTTAAAAAATAGAAAACTTTGAGTTAGAGGACTTCGAATAGAGGACTCTGAAACAGAGGACTTTGAATTAGGACAGCTTCTAATAGTTGTAAAGTTTAAGTTTAGTCTCCATTACACAAAATCTCAGCAATGGAAAAGAAAACTTGCAAATGAAGCCAGAAGTAAAGCAACACGCATATGTCATCTCTTAATAAACTGCATATTTTTCAAAGGTGAGTGTCACACTGTGCTTAATTATTCAACAAGGAAGCAGGAGAAGTCAAGATGGTCACGGTACACTTTTCTTTTGCTGATACAGACCTTCCTAAACAAATGCAAATAGTTAAACTCTGAATATATGCTTTTAAAATGCTTCAGAGGAGAACAAATAATTGCTAGTCAATTATTTCTGAAAACGTTCTTTTTTAAACATCAATAACAGCTTAAGTTTTTCTAAGTGGATTTGCCCTTGGTTTATAATTTCTGCATTAATAATACTGCTTCACTGTCCTAAGCACTTTATCTGTAATATGTTTAGTCAGCACTGAAGTGTACTCAGATAGCTGGTCTTCACAAAGAAGAAAAATCAAGGTCAGAGAAGTATAGAGTATGAATTGTAATACAGATTTTCTAACTCTTAATATATACTCTAGTCCAAATACTAAAGCGGTTCATTTTAAAATTATATATATATATATGTACATATATAATCATTAAATTGTTGTTAGTATACATAGTTTGTCTTCCATATTTTGCTTGATTCTGGGGAATAAAAACAACACTTAAGCTGTATTTGTTATGCAATGCAATGCTTTCTTAAATATAAATGACAATGAAAAACCAATTGAATAACGAATAATACAAAAAGAAATATTCACGTATACATACTTTGCTGAGGCTCTGAGCTATTGATAGCAAGAAAGTCACATTTCAATATGGGCAATAGTATTTTGTAAAGTGATTCAGGTAGAATGAGTATAAGAAAAAAGTATGAAAAAGAGAAATATCTTCACTTACTTCTCTCTTCCACTTTTATGTTAGCATTTGTACTCAAGATAGAAACATTAACATATGGAATCTTTTTACAATTTTAACTGAAAAACCATGTAGTTCAGAAATGTGTAATGGCATTTAGATAATCCTTCCTTATGTTCAACGTAAAATGCAGATCATATAGATTTTAGAAATTCACTAAATTTATTACTGAGAATATTAATAAACTGTTAGTTCTGCAACAGTTTATGGGTTTTATGAACCTCTGATGAAAAATCTTCCAATTTAGGAATTTTCCTCAAGAATTTTTTTTTTTAATTTATGTATTTGGTACAAGGTCTTACTACACAGATCAGACTAGTAGTGATCATCCTGTCTCAACTTCCCCAGAGCTGGGATTATAGGTGGGTAACACCACACCTGCTTTCAGTGCCAGCATGGCATAAGGTGCTGGGGATTGAACCCAGGTCCTTGAGCTTGTCAGGCAGGCTCTTAGACCTCTGAGCTGTCTCCCCAGCCCTAATTGGAAGTATGAAATTTGAAATATTTATCTAGGACCTGAATAAGCTTGCTACTTTCAAGTAAATGGTCCCTCATATAGGATTCAAAAAATCATTTACCTTCACTATTGTTAAAATGTAGTTGCTACCATTCTTCTTACCTCTGTGAATTACCTTCCCACCATCTGTGAATTTCTGGAGAGGACAAACTCCTGCTAATACAGTGGCTGCTTGTACGCTATGACTGTGGATTGGTTTATCCCCACCAAAACACATGTTGAGATTTAGCTGTCTTCCAAATTTTGCTAGAATAAAAACTCTTATGATATAACTTTTATACTTCTCTAGAAGTTAGTGATATTTTTACAATACAAAATGCACACGTTTGGAAAAATGAAATTGAATAAGTACGAGGTGTCAAAAGATCTGCAAAACAAGAAAAATATACTGGAAGGGAGAAATGTTAACATACCTGTCTTAGTTACTTTTTTACTCATTGCTGGGACAAGTACCCAACACTCAAAATGAAGGAAGGGAAGGTTTATTTAGCTCACAGTTCATGGAAGTTTCAGTCCATATTTTGCTGGCCCAAGGCTGAGTGGAACAAGGCAGAGAGCATCCAGTTCATGGCAGCGGAACAGCAACAAAATGGTGGCAGAGGTAGTCAACCAAACACGGCAGCAGAGCAACAGCTACAGCTCAGTCTGTCTCTCTGTCTCTCTTTATATTACATTCAGGCTCTCTGCCTTAGGATATCCGCCCTAGACCACACCCATAGTCTCAGCCTTGCTCAGACCGATATCCCATCAGTACTAAAACACAATCCCAGGGATCATGAATCAAGTTTCAATCTATAGAAGCCACGCCCCATGATTACATGAGGCTTTGGGAGGACAACTAGACATAAACCTTAACAATATCAGAGAAGAAAAGTCTGTGTTATAAACTGAGAAGTCAGCTGTGCATTCAGAATACAGAAAAGAAGAAATGGAAACATGAAACAAAACAAAGCAAAATTCTAAATAGTGGCCAGTGATTACAATAACTCTTTGGGTGCTGCTAGCAGATGTGACCAACATGTGACAAGCTATTTTGTAATAAAAAAGATGAGGAAAACTATTATTATAAGATATTTCTGCGCCTTCTGGAAAGTATGGGACTTGTTTATTGTTTGTTCAGGAAAAGGAGGTTCAAAGAGTCATTTACTATTTATATAAGGCCTAATAGACCAAATAATTAATAAGTACAGGATAGTACAGTGCCAACTGGGACCCCCATCTTAACATCTTCACCATTATATTGAATGGGCTGTCATTTTATTCCGCTTATACCATTCACAGAAAAATTGGGAGATCAACACAAAATTATAAAGTGTGTTGTTCAAAGACAGACAATAATGAAAAATTCTGGAAAAAAAAATAGATACTACTCCAGATTATAACATTGCTTCATATGTTGAATGCTTCAAAATGTACTATACACAGAAAAATTATTGAATAATTTTGATAAGATCATCATTTTTCATATTTTCCTTTGGATTATCTTATAAGAACGTATGCAAAGTATACAGGTTTTGGTCATTTGGTATGTAAATAATGCGATTGGTATGTAGCTCATGACTAGTAAGTAGTAGGAGTCTCTTTAATTTGTGGTATGTTAGTTACCTTCTCTTGACCTTGACACCATACTCTTATACCCTCAGCCCAGAGAAGTAAGATTTATTTTGGCTCAAAGAATTTTCAGCCAACTATTGCCTGGCACAGGTCAGAGGAGTTTCTCATGGCACGGCAAGAGGAGAGCAGGAAGATATTAAAAAAGGAGTAATAAAGATACGCTGTTCCACACTTCCCCAGCTTCTCGACCAGGCTTCAAGGAAAACATCACATTTAGCTATAAACTCTCAACAGACTAATCCTCATGATCCAGTCACCTCTTAGAAGTCTCCCTTATGAGTGCATGAGGCTTGGCAAGATATCTGAAAGTAACCCTAACATTCTACCCTGAACCCCCAAAACTCATGTGCATTCCTTTGTGTAAAATGTGTTTAGTCCATCTTAGGAGGTACCAATATCCTAATAATTTTAGCACTACTGAAAAATCCATGTCCACAGTCTCCTCTGAGATGTAAGGCAAACTCCTATCTGTGAACCCCTATAAAAAGTGGAACAATGTTCAATAACACCAACACACAAAAGCACAGAATAACATTTCCAGTTCAAAAATGAAAACTAGTGGAATGGAAACGAATGGGACAAAACCAAGGCTAACCCTCAGCAGGGTAAACATTACATCCTGTATTTCCATGTTCAGCACCCTGGATAAATCATGGTGAGAAGCTACTTCCGAAGGGCTTGTGTAGCTCTGCACTTAGGATGCTGCCAGTGGTGGTAGCCTTCATGGATTTTCTGGGCTTCATGTTGCCCATTCTCTGTGGCATTTGCCATTCTCTGATCCTGGTGTAATAAGAGTTAGTGTTCTACTGGACAGTAGTTACAGTAACACCAAAATGGAATCAGGAAGACCAAAATGAAGTCTGCTGCATCACAACCCTCCAGAGTCCTTATAAAAACATATACCAGGTGTCTTTTACCTGTCCAGGACCTTCCCAGAGCATGGTCAGAAAGATCACTGCTTCAAGGATACATGAGCCCTGCGTGGACATTGTGTAGACATTGCATGGATTGGAATTGAATTGAACTATATTCTATGAAAGACTACATTATGTATTCTTACATAGTGCAAAAATTTTTATCACTTAGACAAGGCCCAAGCTTCCTTTTAAACCCCTTAAAAAGTCCTAAAAAATAATCCTACTCAGGTATCCTACTGCTGATGGTGAAAGTGTTCTTTCCTTGCCTTTATATATTTTACATTCTTGTCTTTGTATCTTTTAAAAAAAATTCTTATGCCCTGTATCCTCCACTTATGACTTCATTCTTTTTCTTTTTTTAATTTTATGGCCAGTTCAGCCTGCCCTGAGGGTGGTGCTGGTGCAGCATTTGGTGCCAGAGATCAAACTGTAGTCCCTGCGGATGCCTAGGATTTCCTAAGTAGGCACTTTAGACCACTGAATCATCTTGTCAGCCCTGACTTCATTCCTTATGATCATTGAAAGTCATCCCAGAATTCTGATAATCCTAATTTCTCCAGTTTTCTTAAGTTTTTCATCACACTTATGGCTTCATTCTCACAGCTGCATCAACTGCTCTGCAAGAGCATACTACCTGTCATTCCTGACCGTCTTCTGACACCTTGGTGGAATCCTCTGGAAACACACAACTCTTGAATTCTGCCTGCACATTGAAATCAGCATCATGTGGATGACAGCAAGGTCTGCCATCAGCATGAGCAATAACTGGGACCTTTTTCATCTCTTGTTGGTAGACACAGAGGGCCCTGACTACCTGCATCGCTGAAGATAGTGAACTGAATCTTGTAGAATCAATGCCTATTTCTAGACTACCACTATAATAGAGCATGATTCCCTGGGGGGTCTCCTTTTAAATCAGTCTTTCAACTTTCCAACTTTGAGCCTACAAAATATGAGGTTCCTAATATGTACAAGACTTATGTACCACTGTGTTCTTATAAACTACTTGACTTCTTTTAAAGCTAATCATTTTAGCAACCAAACTCTGCTCTATTTTTAAGGTCCCAACTTTCTGAACTTCATTTCTGGCCAAATTCAAAATATTTTACATCAGGCCAGTGAAATAGCTCAGCAGTCTAAAGTACTTGCTTAGGAAAGCTTAGGCAACCGCAGCAACCGTGGTTCAATCCGCGGCACTACATGCTGAGTCAGCCCTACTTCCAGGGCAAACTGAGCCAGCCATAATATAAATAAATATATATTTTTTTAAAAAGAAAAACCATTTTATATCATTCAGATTTTGCTTTTGATTCTCAAGACTATCAGATTAATTCATCCACTGCTATTCATTTCAATCTCCCTCAAAGCTTTATGGCAGAAACAATGTAGACAACTGTAGGCCAGAGAACAACACACAGCCTGGATTCCAGTTGTTAATGTAGTCCTTTTACCCAGGTGAAACCTATCCAGCCTGGTCTTTGCCTTTTAGCTTGTGGTCTTTGAAGTCTGACTATAATCAAGCTCAGTTTATGTAATTCAATCACTGCTTCTCTACCTAGTGTCTCCAAACCTTTCCAAATTCCTCTTGTGAACCATTTCCAAATGCTCTGAACCACATGAAAGGGCTGTATATAGGTTGATATATTGTGTCAACTCTAGAAGTGTAGCAGTTTAGGCAGTTCAACAGAGGATCAACATCCTCATTTTATAAACACACCATCCTGTGGAAGCTTAGGATATACAGATGGCGTGAATGCTATGTCCACGAGGAGGACAGCCTGCTTACAGTGTAAGAGAGGACAAGAGGCTCTTCCCACCCTTTGCTTTGTTCTGCCCCCTTGAACTGCTGTTGCTCCTCACTATGCCAACCTGCCTTTGAGCTAGCTGCTTAGAGCCTGAAGCCTCAAAAAAATGTGAGCTGAATAAACCTTTCTTCCATGAACTTTGAGTATTGAGTATTTTCCTCCAACAGTGAGAGAAAAGTAGGCAAGACAGGCAATCACAGCAATGACTCTCAGTGGTGTTACTGACATCTGTCTTAGTTACATTAGTATGGCTGAGAAATCATACTTAATACACAACTCAAATGAGGACATTTTACTTTTGCTCACAGTCACTAGAGTCCATGGTCTGGTGGCTCCCTGGCAAGGTAGCACAGCAGAAGAGCACACCAGAGGATAATTGCTAATTGTACAGAAAGCAAGAAGCAGAAAGAGACCAGGGAAGAGGGGAGGGAGATACACGCTTCCAGGCCATGCACAGTCACCTACCTGCCCTAACCAGGCTTCCCCACTCAATATCATATTTAGCTATTAAAAAACCCATCGGATGACTAATACTCTAATCAGTTTACACCCACATAGCCCAGACATCTTAAAAAATCCCAACCTACAAGTGTTGCATGGTTTAGAGGAATGTTAATATAAATCATAACTTGTAGTATTAAATATTTTATCTCCACAATAAGAACACTGACTAATTAATATATGAGGTAGTAATCCAGGGCAAAAAGCAGAGCACAAATACTTGAAGAACTTAATTGTGCTTTGAAAGGAAAGTCATACATATTTGGAGCCAAGGAGTATGGTTAGCGAAGAGAGTAGCATGCGAAAAATGAAATAACTTTGAATAGAAGAAGAAGAAAAATTATTTAACAGCTTCTGGAAAATCACTCCTACTCACTGCATGATGTATAGTGCAAAAGTATAAATTTTTTCCTTGAGGAGAGAGATCCTGGGCTTCTGTCTTGAGAAAGGTGTCCTGTGTGGAATCCTAGTTCTGATGTACACAGAATACAAATGCTGTGGGGTCAGGAAGACTTCAACACAGTTTTCAACAGCAGGCTCAAATGCCAACCAATGAGCCTTCAGAGGAAGGGCATGAAACTGTGGGAATATCTCAAATGATACCATGGAAACCCAACGAATGTGAAGACTCCAGAAATGTGTAATATTTTGTTTACAAAATTGAAATTAGTTAGCAGAACCAGTGTGAGGAGTGGCCGAAGCTGGAAACTGGTCATATGTGTGGGGGTAAGACAAGGCTATAGTGCCTAAGCAATTGAGCTACCTGAGAAAAGCATCATGCCTGGGACAAATCTAGTTGTTAGTCACTAGGTAACCCTGTGTATTGTGCTATTAACTTTGTAAAGAGTATAAACAAATGCCCCAAAAGTGCTTGTTCAGGTCTTCTCCTCCCATCAGGAAACTGAGGAATTCCACCTGACCTCAGCTCTTATCTCTCATCTTCATTTTCTAAAAGTTCTTACTGATTCTCTCTGGGACCAAGTGCCATGTGGGGCATCACATATCAGTCCAAGTGTTGGCTTTGTGGCCTGCAACAATGAATTACCACAACTCTAGAATTTATATCTCACTAGCATGTGCTCTTGTTGCTGGACTTAGAGCTTAGGACTTTATGTTTGCCCTTATTAATTTTAGTCTTATCTTGGCCTAATTAGTTTACATTATTGTCTTCCTTTAATGTTTAATTGTGCCATCATATCTTTTTTTTTCTTTTTGTCTGTCTTTGTTCTTGTACTGAGTTTCACATCCAGCTATAAAAATTTGGACACAGACACATAGGACACTTTGACACAGACCAAATACATACATGTATATATGTATGTATTTAGTACAGGGTCTAAAGGGCTTCACTACATAGATCAGATTCGCAGTGATTCCCCTTTTTTCGGCCTCCCAAGCACTGGGATTACAGGTTGCACGACCATGTCCAGGCTCAATTGTCATCTCAGCGCATCCCAAGGCTGATGATCAAACCCCCATCCACTGCACTCAGCTAAGCATATGCTTTAGCCTGGGGAACTATCTCACTGCCCTGGTGCAAACTTGAGCAAAGATGAAATTGTTGAGACTCTGGGCAAAAACTTCATGGCTTCTCCTTGTATGCAGAAAGTTGTATCACATTAGGTGGAACTCTGGCTGTCCCTGATGCAAATTTTTGAGTAAAGCTGAAATTGTTGAGACTCTGGGAGAAAAATTCATGGCTTTTCCTTCTATGCAGAAAGTTCTACCACATTAGATGGAACTATGAGCTTATTTTTGTTTATATTTGAGAAGTAAGTATGTTTTATTTTTTTAAAATTTTTTTATTTTTATTTTATTTTATTATTATTTTTTTTTTTTTTGAGACAGGGTCTCACTGTGCAGTTCAGGCTGGCTTTGAGCTCACTTTTGTAGCCCAGGCTGGTCTGGAACTCACAATGATCCTCCTGCCTCAGCCTCCCAAGTGCTGGGATTACAGGCATGAGCCACCACGCCCGGCTTAGAAGTAAGTATGTTTTAAGGAGATGGGTTTAGCAGTCGAGTTGACACGAAATAAAATGTGATGATTATGCTTAATTGTCAACTTGACAGGATTGAAAGAGTCCTAGATAGGTGACGGAATGATGCAGGTGCTGCCACCAATCAATAAGTCATCCCTTGACATTCATAGCTGCTTATCCACTCTGAGGTCGATCACAGAATGCCTGCCTTTAGAGGGAATATTCTGGAGTGTGCTACTCCCATCTGCTCTGCTTCTTGGTTACTGTGAGATGAGCACCACCACGTCCTGGGTTTTGTTCTTCATAGTGTTTCTGTGTTGGAGTCAGGCAACCATGGACTCAACCCTCTGAAACCACAGCCAAGTTAAATATCTTGTCCCTTAAGGTATGATTGTTTGGTACTTTTCCTTAATAATGGGAAAAATTAATAATACAGAAAGTAGAGAAGCCTTCTAATGATGTTATGGAAACCCCAAATTTAAAATTCAATTCTTTAGGTAAAGTTTTATTTGAAGCAAAATGTCAAAAGCTTTAAATATGAATCTGGCATACCTGTGCAAACTGAGATAAATCAATGCTTTATTTTAAATGTACTTTAATTAACAAATAGAAACAAATATTTTTATTATTCAATATGGTGTTTTAACATATTTATCTAATTGGGTAAGTATATACATATATAAATATAAAATTTATTATTATCTCTTGCTAACTGATGTACAAATTATATAGTAGTAGAGATAAAATTTGTATACCTCTTTCTGGTATGTTTCCTATTAAAATATAGTTAAGCTTCTTCCTGTTATATAAATGAAGATTTTTTTTTCCTGATGTTATATTCTAATAACTTGAAATTTTGTCTTTCTTTATGCTGTTATTCTTAAAAGTGCCGCTAAAAATGAAATAATATGTGACATATGCCTATAATCTTCCTCTGTGAGACTGAGCAGGGATGACCAAGAGTATGAACCTAGCAACTTACACTATCATTTTAGTTTTTATTGACCCATTCTTTATCACCTTTTATCACTTTTTTGAGACAATGTCTTGCAATGTAAGGCAAGCTCTCCTTGAACTGGCTTATATATGTAGAACAGGCTGGCCTTGAACTCAAGGCAAACCTCCTACCTCAGCCTTCTGAGTGCTGGGTGTGTGCCACTACACTTAGCCCTGCCACTTAACTGAGATTGCTTATCTCATAGTGAAGAAGTGATGCATATGTAAATCAGAGTGGAGGCCTTGTATTTAATCCCTAATACTAAAAAAATCTTGTCTTCATGAAAGGACATATGGAACATATACACAGAATTTGCCGTTTTATTTGTGAGCTTGTCTCCCTTGTCTCTCACCATCATGAGTTACATAAAGTAAGGGCATGTACTTGCTGTACTCACTCTTTTGAAAACACTGAAACCAATCATATTGTCTGCTGTTACCATGTTCCCTATTCCAACAGTGTGATAATGTCTGCATGCCCATAACTTCATTTACCTCCCTGTGTGTTAACAGGAGCATTAGCCATTACTCATACACTGCACCTCACCATTTTGCTTATTCTGTGAATCACCAATCATGTTTCATTAGTCATATTTTGAGATTTACTTATCATGCTTCTTAGTAATATAGTACTTAAGACATTTATGTATATCATAATGGCAAATAAGTATATTAAAATGTCCAACAGCATTGGTCATTTGAGAAACGCCAACTAGAACAACACTGAGATTCCATCTCACACCCAAAAGAATGGACATCATCAAGAAATCAACCAATTTTAAACACTGGCAGGACATTGAGGAAAAAGGAAACCTTGTATTGTTCATGGGAATGTAGACCGGTACGACCACTGTGGAAACTGGTGCGACAATTCACCAGTCAACGCAGCTTTTTCAATTCTAGATTTTTTCCCAGAAGAAATGAAAATGTCATGCCACAGCCATATGTGCACACTTATTTACAGCAGCAGGACTTGTAGATCTTGGAAACAACCCAAATGCCCATCAACCAAAGACTCAATAGAAAAAGATGTGATATCTCTATGCAATATAGTATTACTCAACTAGAAAGAAAGATAAACTCCAGGCTTTTATGCAGGAATTGATGCAGCTAAAAACCATATTCATAAGTGAAATAAATAAGAAATTCATGTAAGCATAATATTGTCTCCCTGGTATAAGAAACTGAAGGAATAAATAAAATTCAAAAGTAATGATAGATATAATTAAAGGGAAAGAAACTGCTCAAAAAGGAAAGAACAACTGAGGCTGGGGAGGGAAAGAAATGCTAAGGTGTGTATATATATGTATATATATATACATATATATATATATATATATATATATATATGTACAATATAGCTGAGATAATTATGCTACCAATTTCTGTTAGTTAATCAAAAGGAATAGTTAGGGATTACATCATTTGATCAATTTTGCATGCTAGTACCTAGTAATCTGAGCAACCACTTTGAAGATAATATATAACACAATAAACATTTTTTATTTCTTATCTTGTTTTGAAATTCTATATAGTTTTATTGATTTTTTGTCTCTTTAAAATGAAAAATGACGAGCTTAAATATCATTGAGTTCAAGAGAAAACAATGGACTAGTGAATTTAAATAACACTAAATATTATTCCAATTAGTTCTACAAATTCACTAATGTAGAAGTTATATTGAAAATTCAAATTTCCAAGGTTAAGAAATAATCAGTATTGATAGCCCAATCTGTCAAATCTCATCTAATTAGAAATATGCCTACAATGTAGAATCTACTTACATTTATTAATTTAAACTGAAATATTATAAACTGAAATATTATATTTTCACGAGAATGAGAAACTATAATGAACAATTCAGCTATTAGCACTAAAAGAAAAGATGTACATAAATTCTGCAACATAATGAGAAATTAATATGCATCAATTATTAATATATTTGTTATAATTTTTGTATTATTGAATTACAAAGTAATTGCAATGATAGATATATTTTTCTCAATTTTTTATTTTGTTTTCATGATGTCTTAAGTAGGCTCCTCCTTTTCCCTCGTGCTATTTAATCTCCTTTGGGCATCTTTAATTGTTCCTTTCTGCATATGAATATAGAAATATGACTTAGTTTTATCTTTCGTGAACAAATTGACCTTAATCTATTACCTGATACCTTAAGAGAACTCTGTCAGCATTTATCAGAATTCCCTGCAGAAGTTGAGGATTACCAGATTTTCTATTAAGGATTTGTTCTACAAGTTAACTGTTCACATTTAAGATTCTCTTCTATTTTCAAATCTAGGAGGTTGTCTCATTTTGTCACACAAGAATTGTCACACATGTGCCAGTGGTGATCAAAACATATGTTGAGTGTTTAAAAAAATATTTAGTACAGTAGGAGACAATTTGTCATTAATCAGCCTCAATATACTCCCCTGCACTTGGCATGTATTTATCCTTTTCTTTATGACACTTTATGAAGCAGTTCCCGAGCTCCTCTTTAGTGTGTGTTTGCGAAGTGTAATAAAAAATGCAGGAAACCCTGTTGTCTAGTGTTGTCCAAGCAAAACGCAGCTTATAAAAATTTACAGTGTACTTGTCACCACCTTTTTCCTTAGTTCTGCAGCCATGGATTTTTTCCTCTTCCACATTCAAAATGGTGTGAAAAGTACAAATTTTGAATGAGTTAAAGATATCCAGTTAGCTGTAACAACATAACGAGACTCACTAAATCTATTTTTTGCCCATCATGGGATAAGTGTGTTGAAAGAGAGGGAGAACATTTTCAGGGAAATAAACAGCAGTTTTTACAATAGTATTTTCTTTCTGTAGAAACTTAAATGTCCACTGTAGTTTTCTATCCCATCTCCCACCTTTATAGAACAGTAAATGCCTCATTAACATGTATGATATGAATTACTTCTTTATGTGAAAGCCATGATTTTTTTCATGATATATCTATGACAGTAAGTTTAGCAAACCATATTTGCTTTGATTCTGCATATTTGATTTTAAGATTTCAAGTAATTAATGAAAATGGATTTGTGATTTAATTTGTTTCAGTAAGTCACTATGGGAACTAGCATGCAGATATCATTTTAATTATGAACAAATATAACCTACTTTATCAAAAATGAGCAGATATGTGACATTATTCAGGAATAAAATTACAGTATGAAGATTACAGATAAAACATAAATTTCACATATTACTAACTATGACCATATTTTCACATTTCAAGTGAGATTTGAAGATTATATAATATGAAAAAGTACACAATTTCAAGAAAGTTATCATATACTAACCCATTATCCATTGTATACAACAGAAATAAAACATCAGCAAAAGTACATGACTGATTTGAAACACTGTATCTTGAATTTGAATATTTTCAAATTACAAATTTTTGAATCTCAGTTTGAGCAGGAGGTAAGTTTTGGGGTAAAAATTATTAAAATTGTGTAACTGTGATACAATTTGCAATTCAAATCCCCATGTGCATAAAAATTATGAAAATTGTGAAAACATATGCAAATTATTACAATATTATTTACAATTGAGAGCACACATAATCCGTTGGGGAGCAGAAGACTCAAGCATGTCAAGCACTTTCATGCTAAATCTTCTTTTACCTCAATAAATATATTTATGAAAAAAGCAAGAATAAAACATAAAAATTGAACTCAAAGTATATCTTTTCCATTATGGTCAAGCAGCAACCAATGGAGCCAAAATTTCTCAGTAGAACAGCTATGAACTCCATACAAACTGTAAAAATCGGTGAAAGGGAACAGAGGTGACCATGTGGTATCTAGAACTGAGTTGACATTTATTAAAGAATATTACTCTGTGATCTATGTGGTTTTGTCTCTGTTTGAAGGTAGGTTAACATCTCAGTATGTGAACTAGCATTAGCTCATAAAAACTGATAGCTTTTCTGGTCTGAAAAACAGCAAACACATTTTATTGTAATAAAACTCTACTGGAGAATCTTAAAAGGAGAGAACCACTGGGTTGGAGGCATAAAGCTTAAGTAGAAAATCTATCTAAATTTCTGGCCTACTCTTTCAATGTGCATACTTAATACAAACTGAACATGGAATGAAATTATTCATCACAATAAATACTAAAACAAACAAACAAACAACAAAAAACCCTGAGCTGATATTTGAGCTGTCAACAAAGCATTCAATGTAATGTTTACAAGTTTAATCTAAAGAAATATTGACTATTGTGATAGAACAAATAGTGGTCAACTTTAACACCCAGCTGGACTGAATCAGTGTAATGCTAGTTATGGAAGTTCCACTTGAGAGTTGTTGTGAAAAGTATAAAACAGGAGAACAAGAGGGAAAAATGATGTGCTATTATTTCTCCAAAAGAAGCTTTTTGCACTGGTTTTGCTGATATGAACCTGGTATCTTCATTATCCTCAGGCTTTGGATCCTCCTTGTCACTAATAATGGGTGTGGTTCTTTTGAGAGGAGTTCTGGGCTTTACCTCAGGCAGTGCCTCCTGCTCCAGTGCAGATGCCCCCAGGCTGCTTACACAGATCCTTCCTCCTGCTGGTGTAGACTTTCTATCTTCATCACTGACCTTCAAGCCTTCCCAGCTCAGAGCTTTGATACCTACATGCATGAGACATTGTCATGGGCTATAGACCAATGGGCTTGTGGAGAGCACTCTATGGGTTCTCGGTCTTCAGCTGGACTCATGCAGGGCATACTGATGAAATTCAGGCCCTGAGCTATATTGGGTCTCTAGTGATTTTTGTGTGACCATCACAAGACAATCCTATAAATTTCATGTCCTGTTAAAGTTTTTCCTTGTAAGCCCTACTACACCTGTTACATAAAATTGAAATCATTCCTAAGAATATTGAAATGCAAATTATTTACATATAATGAGAGAAATAATATTTAAAAGTAATTATACATGAGGAACGACAAAATGCTACTGATTCCGAAAGGCAATTTATAAAAATACTATTCCTGAAATTACAAAGATGTTGTGATTATCAAAAAGAATATTAAAGCAGGAAGAAAAAGACATTATCTCCATTTGTCAAAAAAAAAAAAAAAAAAAAACAAAGACATCCAGGCTAACGATAAAGATAATATCCTAGCAAATGTTGAGAAAGATAGTACTTTTCTCCTAAAACTGACAAGACTTGCTTTAACATTGACTTGACAGTGTGTTCCAGTATGTACACTCATTTATGTACATAAAATTTGTATAATTTTACCAGTTGTGTCATTTGCCATATTCATCACCACAGTCTACATACAAAATATTGCTACCACATTTGCTGCAGGGATTTCTTCTGTGGTATATTTTTCATAACTACTCATCTAATGCCTGAACACAACTAATCTCTCTTCCACTTTAAAACATTTATCATTTCAAATATATGATGCAGATGAAGAAAGAATGAAGTCTTAGCACCTGCAACAACATTAATGGACTTGAAGGACATTATGCTAAGTGAAATAAGGCAGGCACAAAAGGACAACTTCTTCAAGTTCATAGGCCTATGTGAATGCCTAAAATAAAGGTGATTTTAAAAAGGTGATTTCATTAAGCAGAGTGGACTGGTAGTGTCCAGAGGCTTAGGGTCATGCAGAAAGAGCTTTGGAGAGGATAGTGAATCATACACAGGTGGGGCACAGTTATGTAGGAGGCATAATTTTCAATGTTCTACACAATAGTTGGGTACTCCAATAGAAACACTAGTTCCATATTTCAAAATAGCTAGCAAAGAGAACTGTGAATATTCTCCACACGAATAAAAGGTATTCATCAGGTTCTCTTATATAACAATTATCCATCATACATTATTAAAATGTATCTCAATATGTATTTTATTTATGTACCTCATAAATATGTATCTCTGTATTTATACATTTCATAATCATATATATTGATTAAAATATATCGGTTAAAATATTTTATGTGGAAACTTTTCCAAAATCTTTAAAACTAGGGAAAATATAATATCAATATGATTATACAGTATGCAATCTTTTGGAGTTGGCATTTACTGTTAGAACAATTCTATACATATTCATCTAAGTTGTCAGATGTATACCTACTTCTTTCCTTTTGAGAGCTGAATGGTAATCCAGATGATTTAGTAGTCTAATAATTCACCTATTGAAGGATATCTAAGCTGATTTCAACTGTTGACTACTGCAAATAAGGCTTCTATAAATACTCATGTATAGTTTGCCTTGCAAGTAAGTTTTATTTATTTATATAATACTTAGTACTGGGAGAAAGTCCTGGTGAAATGTAATTAAATGATTAGTTTTACAAGAAGTAGAAAATCTGTTTTCCTCCCAGAAACATATCAGTGAATTTTTCTGAATATAACCTAGTATCGTGTGTGTCACTACTGTTTCTGTGAATGTGTTTTTGGCTTAGCAATTCGTTCCAGTAACCCATTCAAGTGGATGGCCTCATGACTTCTCTTGTTTCACCAGTGAGTAAAGCCATTAAAACTCACATGCTTATTCACCTTTTGCAACCAAACTTCTTTTGCAAAATATTTCCTTCAATATTGTGCTCATTTTCTGTTTGAATTGTGCATGCCTTTTTTGCTTTCTACTTCAAAAAATAAAATAAATTTTTTTTTATGTTAGTATTTCATTATTTTCTAAATCATGGTCTTAGATTAGATATGGACTTTGCAAACATTTCCATTTAATCTTTAGATTGCTTTTTGTTTTCTTCACCTGTATATTTTAAGGAAAAAACATACATTTTTATGGTCCACTTTATCATTTTATTTCTGTAAAATCTACTGAAGTCTAAGTACTCTTTCTTTAACCACCAATTCCAAAGATTTTAACTGCTTGCTTATTACAATTAAGCTTTTAATTCACTATGATATACTATTTCATAAACAATGAAATTTAGTTTCAGGATGATTTGTTGTGGTTTATTTGTTCCACCACAATTATTGAAGAATTACTTCTAGTTGTGTCTTTGTGTTTTGTGAATGTGTCCATTCTTTCACTAATACTATAGTCTTAATTAATGTGACTGCATAATAAGGTTTCACACAGGATGATGTTTCTACCTGGTTTCTTTCTCAAGATTGATTTAGCTATTAGGGCCAGCCAAATAGCTCAGAGGATATAAGCACCTGCATAGCCAAACCTAGTTGGGGGCTAAGTCCCTACCCTGCTGTTTCAGCCCTGCCCCCAGGGAATGCTGAGATGGTGATTGAGACTGGGTGTGGTGGCTCTTTCCTGTAATGCCAGCACTTGGGTGATTGAAAACAGGAGGATCCCTAGGAATCCGATCTACATAGTGAGACCCTGTAGACCCTGTAGACCCTTACTAAAAAAATACACACAAAAAAGATTGATTTAACTACTAAAGGAATGTTCACTCTCCATTTAAAGTTTATCAAAACCATCTGTATCTAAATATATCCTCATAAAATTTTCTAGACATTATACCATTTTTTACATCATTGAAGTATTCGTTACATTGATGGACCAGTACAACATTATTATTTACCAAATTATATAGTTTACAGTAAAGTTGACTCTGTTACTTTCTTAGATCTTAACAAATAGATAACTTCATGTATCAGCTATGAGTGTTTAACTCATTACGTAAATAGCGATGAGCATAATTGCTAGAACGCAGTGCTGGGGCAGCCGAATCACCTGCTGAGGACCTGAGCTGCCTTGCTTTCCTTTAAACATGAATTATCATTCATTCCCATTGCTCTGAAATCTTACGTTTTGTCAACCTGAGAAAATTGCCTTCTATTTCCAGCTCTTTGGGCGGGCTTACCATGAATAGACATAGACTTTGTCAGAAGCTTTTACTCCCCCCATTTGATTATAAGTTTGACCTTCTTTACTATATTGAAATGTGATTTGTCATGATTTTGGAATATCTAATCAATGTTGAATATGTGGAATCAATCTGATTTGCTCTTGTTGTAAAATCTTTATGCATTTTTTTTTCTTATTTTAGCTTCCTAATACTTTCTGAAGGCTGTTCTGTGGAAATTCATGAGAAATATATAACAACCATTTTATGTTTCTTTATTTATTTGATGTACCAAGGATTGAACTCAGACACCTTACACTTACTGGTAAGTACTTATTCCACTGAGCTATCTTTCATTTTCCTTTAGGAGAGACATTATGGTATATTTTTATGTACTAATTTTGGTAGTCAGATAAAAGTGACTTTATAAAGTCAGTTGGGAAATATGCCTTGCCTTCCTTTTTTATATTTTCTGGAGATAACGTGTAAAATTGTTGGATTTTTTAAAATAATTAGTACATTGTTCAAGCATACCATCACGGCCCCAATTTTATGAGATTTTTTTTTTTTTTTTTTTTTTTTTTTTGTTAGATAATGTCTCACTCTGGTTCAGACTGGCCTTGAGATCACTATGTGTCCCAGGCTGGCTTTGACCTCAAGGTGATCTTACCATGTCATTCTCTGAAGTGCTAAGTTTACAAGTATGTGCTGCCATGTCTAGCCTATGAATTTAAGAACCATAAAATGAAGCGCTTTTGTACTTTCTGATAGGTCAGGATTCGAAGTTTCCCAGGGACCTTGCCTCAAACACTTCCTCTTAGCTTCCCAGGGCATCTTGCCCAAACATTCCTTCTCTCAGTTTCCTAGGTAACCTACCCAACCCCAATCCCAACCCTGCCCCACACTGTACTCTGGTCTTGACTCACTTCCTCTTGACCTATGTTGGTCTCAGCTCACTTCCTTCTGATGTTAATAAAATTAAAAAGAAAGATAAATGATGTCCACCTAAATCTAGCTGTTCCACCTCACCCTGAAACTCGTGATCTCGTTGTTACCTGGCTGTTCCAGCCCATGATCACCCTCCCTGAAAGATCCTATAAAGTCTCCTGCCCCCTTTGTTCACTGCTGTCTTGGTCCACTAGACAGCCAGCCTGCTTGATGCTCCAATAAATCTTCTACTCATGTCAGAATGCCTGGCCTGGTTGATTGTGTGGGTTTGGAACTAACACTTTCATTTTATTTGAATTTTATGTTTTGCTTTAGGTAAGTTATAATAGATTTTGCTCTTAAAGTATAAGAACATTTGCATAACTTATTAAATGCAGAAAGATAATATTGTATAATGATTATTTTACATTTTTTAAATAACTGCACAACCCTTAAGAGTGTCTGTTTCTGGGGCTCAGAGACCTAAAGCTCCTCCTTAGGCAAGCTTAGGCAAGTGCAAGGACTGAGGTTCCATCCTCAGCCCTGTGTACCTTGCCAACCCTGCCCCCAGGGCAGGCTGAGCTGGCCACAAAAGAAAAAAGAGGAGAAAAAACAGCATCTGTTTCTGTGCCTGCTTAGGCAAGCGCAGAGACTGGGGCTTAATACTCAGTACCGCATGCTGTGCTAGCCCTGCCCCCAGGCATGCTGAGCTGGCCACTGAAACCAGGTATGGTGGAGCACTCTTGTAACTCCTGAGCTTGGGAGGCTGAAAGCACGAGAATCACTATGAGTCTGAGCTGCATACTGAGATCTTGTATCAAATGCGTTAAAAGAAAAAAGAGTATCCCTTTTTATTTTTGGTATGAGCAACTTTGCATGTACAAACATGAAATACACACTTGTTCTCAACATTACTAATAGTGAAAGGGTTTACAGATTAAAGCTACCAGTTGTAACACTTGGAAAGACTCACATTTAAAAGAAAAACCTCACTTCTCATTTATTGATACAGATTTGGACCAACTTGTGTTCTCAAATTGTGTTATGTGAATATGAAGTGGTACAATCACTGTCAAATGCTACAAATGTCTCTGAGAACTAAGTATTTACCTGTCCAGATATTCAGCCATTACTGAGTAATTACCCCAAGGGCATTAAAATATGCAGTCATTGCATAGAAGAAGAGATTGTGCAGTAGTTTTATTCATGCTATAGAAAAAGAAAATAACAAGTGTTTGTCAGATGGTAAATGGACAAATAAAATGTGGATTCTTCATAAAAATAACAATAAAAGTAAGCATGCTATTAATACTAAGAATCTCAAAACAATGATTAGTGTGAGTAAAATAAATGCGAAATGAACATAGCTATACTGGATGCTTTATGATGAAAGTTTGTCTGTCTTCAAATGTGTGAAAATATACCTAATTTGTATGTACCTAAATATATGTTAGAAATATAAAATAATTCCATGGTGACAGTATAGAATTTAAGATGAAGTACCACACATGTATTCAAAGCCACCCACCAGACCAGAAAGATTGGAAATATTCTGTACCTTAACTGTCGCAATGATGACAGATGTTTGTATATGACAAAATGCATCAAATTTCACATTTTACGTACACATTTCATTGCTTTTTTTCCTTCTCGTGGTAAGTAGGTAAAAAAGAAGGATGCCTATCACAGATCAGATATTTTGAGACACGAATATATTTTATTACTACCTCTTAAAATGCAGACGGCTTATCTTTAATCCTCTAACACAATGTAAAGGCATGTGACAAGATATACAAAAATATAAGCCAGTTACCTAAAACGTTTGTTTTGTGTAGAATAATGTTCATGAGTTTTAAAAAGTTTTTAAATCATTCATTCATTTATTTATTTATTTAGTGCAAGATCTTGTTACACAGCTCAGACTCACAGTGATCTTCTTGTCTCAGCCTCTCCAGCCCTCGGATTACAAGTGTGCACCACCACATCTCGATTCAGTGGCTGGCGGGATGTTACCCGGGATGTTACCACAGGATATGAGGTATCAGGGATCTAACACAGGTCCTTGCATTTGTCAGACAGGTGCTTACAGCACTGTGCTGTCTCCCAAGCCTCATCCTTAAAATGGAGTGAAAAGTTAACAGTCTTAGTAGAACATTTTTAAAACAAATACATTATGCAAGCTATATTAGTTGAATTATTTTCATACAAAATATGTTCCAATTGTAATTTCAAACTGCAATATTAAAAATAGAAATTAAAATCAGCTTGGTGTGTGACCAGACAGCAGAACCCATCCTGGGGGCCCCTGGGTGTACAACAGAGCAGAGGGGTTTGGTGCAGAGAGGCTTGGTATGGTATCCAGTGGGCTGGACCCAGCACAGGGGAGCTTGGCAAGTAACTCGGCTGGGGGAACCAGGCCAGAAGTTCTATGGTATTGTCCTGGGAGGAGAGGCTGAGACCTGTGGCTGAGCTTGGTGACCTGAGGCATACTGCTAGGCCCGGTGAGGCTGGGGCTTAGGCCCACACTAATGGGAAGATCCTCACAGCATCGAATGAGTAGGGGGTCACTTAGAGGAGGTAGTCCACCTGGAAGACCCTAGGATGGATATGCATGAATGCACATAAATTGACTTGTATGACAAGTAGAACACAGAACTCTCTTTCTAATATACATTAGTTCTGTGAAAATTGTAATCAATCTTAATGAGACAGAACATTAAAAAAGTTGGAAACGCCTTTCATAAACAATGTGTATTCTCTTACTTTTGCAATCGAAAATAGTAGGCAACATAATTATCTTCTAATAATTACATTGTGTAAGTTACATAATAAGTTACAACAAGATCATAGAAAATCAGGGATTTCAAACATCAGGGAAAAGCTTTATAGTTGGGGAAAATGAGAAATTTAACTGTAAGTATAAAGTAGGTCAGTTTTGGTAGAGATAGTAGATAACTAATAATTACAACAATTTATAAAAGTATTTTAAAGAAAAGTGAATATATCATATATAGAAAAGAACTAGTGTTCTACTGTAGCAAATTGTCACACCTAGCTGCTTAAAGCACGGTTTTATAGTCATAGCTCTGTTCAGGGTTGAATCTGGCCATAGTTCAGCCACGTGCTCCTTCCAGATTTCCGGAGACTCCCATCAACGTATCAGCAAAGCCATCTGAGACAGGGAAGGCTCGTTGCCAGGCTCTTTCACATTGCTTGCAGAATTCAGTTCTTTGCAGTGTAAGCATAAGATCCGCACTTTGTCACAGACTGTCAGCCAGGCTTGCTCTGACGTCTTCAAGACAGACTTGCTTGACTTCAGGACACTTGCTCCTCTCAGAGGATGGCAAGGATTGATCTAAAGGTAGAGGAGTTTCTGTCTATTCCAACCCTTCTTTTTACCTTCATAGCTTTCACATAAATTATTATTTAAAGGGCTCCTCTGATTAGTTCCACTAGTATAATAGCATTTTTAATGAACCAAAATTTAATTAGAAACTTTTTGTCTGCAAAAATCTCTACTCCCTTTTTATAGAATATTATCAAAATATAGAAGTAGTATTCCAAAATATTCACAACGTCCTCCTGATTTCAAATGGAGAGAATAATTCAGAATCGAAAGTGTGGCCCTCATGGGGATCAGTTGTGAATTCTCCCTGAACCACAGAAAAAAACATGAAAGAGCAGGAAGCTTCCTGGCACTACACCATGAAGAAAAGCTGCGGAAATCATTACAGTCCAATTCTCAAATGTTCAAGTTTAGAAAGAAAATAGAGATTATTGTTTGGCATCACCTAGATATAGTAGTTTAATAGATAATAAGATGTTTATGCTATGCAAGTCATAAATGATTCCTTCATAGAAAATAAAACATTTCTAAATATTTTTGTAAAACAAACTGCAAATTATTTCTTTGAAATTTCTCTTTTGACATTATAAATTTTCAAATTCCTAAAAACATTCTCCTAATCACTTAATGGATAATGATTCAAGATTCAGATTCTGGGTCCACACTACTGAGGCGTTAATATTGATTCTTCCAATATAGCCTGTGAAGTGAAAAACTGTTCAACTTTTGTTTTTTAAAACCAATATTCTTTCATCTCCAAGGTAGTGAATAATAGTTTTTATCATCCAATATTGTTGCCAGTAGTACTTCATCTTACAAATTATTCAAATATACATTATTTTAGGTGACATGAATATATTTGCAATTTCATTTTTATACTCTTTTTAAAGTTCTTCACATACATAAATAAGATTCAAGAGAATGTTACAGAGTGACTAAACAAATCCTGAAACTAGGTGAAGCCATTTGTTTAAAATTAGAGTTGAAATTTAATTTTTAAACATGGGCAGCTCATGCCTGGGAGATAGCTCAGAGGCATAAGTGCCTGGCTGGGAAGTGCAAGGTCTTGAGTTCAATTCCAGGTACTAATAAAAAAAATTATTATTATTTTTAAAGTTCCCTTGGGCAGCTCATGATTTACATCCTTTACCCAGTGTTATGGTTTGTGTCTAGGTGTCCCTCCAAAGCCTCAAGCAGTCATGGGGTGGCTTCTGGAATTTATAACTGATTATTGTGGATGTGGGTATACACTTCCCCTGGGGCAGGTAATTTGCATTACAACATAAGGAAGGAAGAGAAGTTAGCTGCTGGAGCTGCTGCTACCCCTCCCTTCTCTTCTGTTCTTAGCTGTTGCCATGAAAGGTGACCCTCTGCCATGCGCCACTGCCTTGGAGCCAGCTTTGTATGGGCTGTAACTGTGAGCTAAATAAACCTTTCCTTCCCTAATTTTGAGTGTCGGGTATTTGTCCCAGCAATGAGAGAAGAGGAACTAAGACACTCAGGAATATTTGATAGTTTGAGATACTGGTAAACATTTTATATTGTGATGCACATGGAATAGATTTTCTTTTTCCATTAATCACTCAATCTGCTAAATAAATATTTAAGAAGAATAAATGCATTGGATTATGTCCACTACTACCAATCTGCTGCTTTCATACTGAAAAGACAATTGACTGCAACAAACTCTAATATGCATTATTTCACCTTCATAATCCATTGCAAATTTCTTCTTTATTAGGTTATTTATAATTATAGAAAAGAATTGTAAAACTGGCAATCAAATATTCAAACATAGATTTTCACTCTATATTTTTGAGTATTTTAGTTAAATTTCAAGTTAGAATTTTACCTATGTGTATCAACTGTGATTTCTTTCCTTTTTTGATACATTAATTTCATTTTTCCACTCATCTATGCTTCATTAATAATTTGTGACAAACATATGAAGGTAGATCTAGGGCCTGGCAAGATAGCTCAACAGACAAAAGCTCTCACAGGGTAGGCTGTGCTGGCCACAGTGTCTGGGCCTAGTGACTTAGGCCTGTCATCCCAGAGCTACAGAGGCTGAAAACAGGAGGATCACTATGAGTCTGAGCTACAATGTGAGACCTTGTAACAATCAAATGCATTAAGAAAAAAGTTATAATAAGGGCAGATTTGTGATTACAAGACGAATGACTTTTAAACTAAAACCTTTGTATTAGTCAATATGTTCTATTACTATGTGTTCATGAGTGTTTTATTGGGTACTTTAATGACAGAACTGTTTATATCTATAAACAGAATAAATATTGGACAGTACAGTGAATTATGTAAAGATGCAAGAGTATTAAGAATGATATTTAGCAAAAATGCCAAGATTTCAAAAATCAAATAATACAGATTGAGTGATTTTAATCCTGTCATTAAAAGTTAAGAAATCTCTCTTTCTCATGTAACAAAGAATAAGTGTGTGCAAGTTTTCATTTGGTGGATTTTATAATACATGTTTTGCAGGTCCTCAGCCTGAACTGTCTAGCAAGTAGCTCTTGAATGGACCTGTTTGTTGATGTCTGATTAGAGTATTGGGTGCTCTTATTACAGTAAGACTAACTGCAGCAACTGCATTGATTGTGTTTTTGTGTCTGGAGTCTATGTTTTCCCACTGTTGGCTTATTCCTTCCCTTGCTTTGCCCTACTCCAAAACTCGAATACTAGAGTTTTTTTTTTTTTTTTTTAAGTGCTTCCAGACTACACTGTTGTTTTGGTCATTCCATATTTAATTAACATTACTTAACACTGGCACTGATTTTTTAATCTATCATGATTATTGGGCAGCTATTTAAAAAGAACTGGGGCTACTAATAAAAGATGCTGGTGTTCCTTCAAGGTATTCAATAAATACTGCTTAACAGAAGAACAAAATTATTTTCCAGGAAAGATTTCCACCACTTAGACCCTAATAATCAAAAGCAGCAATGTGTATCTTCTAAGCATTTACTTTGAATGGATATCTCATTAAAACTATCAGTCACAAAGAATTGCTTAATTGTGTAGTAGGATATATTCAATATATCTAATTACCTTTTTTTCAATTAGTTTTTTACTAGCTGATGTTTACAAGTAACTTAGTAAAATTAGGGAAAGGCTAAATTACTATAGTAATCAGAAGTGTAGTTCAGTAGTAAAATATAGAACAAGAACAACTTTTTTTTATAAATATGCATATTACCAACATTGCCCTTAGGAAATAATATCAAGCCTCCCCACACAATGATGCTAAAAATCATGTTCTACAGGATCAGGACTCCATGGTGTATATTCAGTTAATTAATCAGCATTCCATAAGCAGATATTTTTAAAACTTGCCCTCTACAGCTATACTCCATTTTATATTCCACAATCTGTTTTAGCTTTATAAAATCAGTACCTAAGCTTCCACCTCTTAATTAACTATTACTACTCAGACATTTCTCATTGAGCCATGTCCTTTTCTGTTTCCTTTTTTCTTTTTTGTTCCGAAGTTCGAACTCAGGGCCTTGCCCTTGCCAAGCTGCCACTTATGCTACTGAGCCATCTCCTCAGCCGTGATGTTTTCTAGAACATAAGTACTTATCTGTCCCTAGCATACCTTAGCTTTTCATGAATTTTTATTTGTAATGGCATCTTGCCACCTTCTAAACCACAAAATTTTTCACTCACCTTTTTCTCCACCCTCCAATTTCTCTAGCTGTTCCCCCAAATCTCCTTTGTTCAACTTAGAATACACTACCTGCCTTCTATCCAATCTTCCAATGACTTCCAAAAAGACATTGACTAGTTTTTTTTTTTTTTAAATTAGAATTTATTAGAAACTACTAACCGGGTGTGGTGGCGCATGCCTGTAATTCCAGCACTTGGGAGGCTGAGGCAGGTGGATCAGTGCAAGTTCGAGACCAACCTGGGCTACAAAAGTGAGCTCAAGGTCAGCCTGAACTGCATAACGAGACCCTGTCTCAAAAAAGCAAAAAAGAAAAAAAGAAACTACTTATGAAATAATTCAGTATGTATTTCAGAAATTAGGTCAATGACAGATAGATCCCAGATATATAAAAGTTGTAAATCTTGAAATTATTCATCAATAAACTTTTTCCACATCAATCATAAACACATATAATAATGTATTTAATGAATTACCACATTTACTCCTTTAGGGATATTGTCTCAATTTTTCTCTTTTTCTTGGTAATAGTCACACTTGGAATGAGTTTGGTGGATGGTGTGTATAGGAAGGACATATTTTTTTATTTTGATCATTTGTACATCTTAGTCTGGTTAGAATGCTTACATTTAATGTAACTATTGGTATAACTATGAGTACACAGTGTATTGTTTTATGTGTACTATAACACTGCTTTCTTTCCGCTTTCCCTCTCTTTGTTGATTACTCAAGTTTTCCAGTGCTTTCTTTTTATTCTATTGTGATTCTGACTGCATCCCTTTGCATGCATTTTACGTCCAAGGATTCTAGGGATCACAAGCCATGTGGTGAGCATGTCACACTCTGCTAAGCTTCAGTGTTTTACTGCTTCAATGATTATGTTATAATTTTGTAGTTATATGAGACTCTGATACCATATTTGTTTTGTATGACAAACACTAACACGTTTAGCACTACCTATTCATATTAAAACCATAAGGAGATAAGATTGTATTAGTGTTACTTTGATATGTACCTTTATATTTTTCCATTTTTCTTTTTATGTGTCATTGCCCTTTAGTCTAAAGAACTTTCTTTAGTGTTTTAAAGATGTTCTATATAAATTACTTTATATTTCTTCATCTGAGAATGATTATTTTACTGTTATTCTTTAAAATGCTATTATTAAACATAGAATTAAAGGTTTACAGTTCTTTTTTTTTCCTGAGCCCTCTACTATTTATTTATTTATTTATTTATTCATTCATTCATTCATTCACTTATTTAGTCTTTTTGAGGCAGGGTCTTGCTATTCCGTTCAGTCTCACCTTGTGCTTGCTTTTGCAGCTCAGTCTGGTCTTGAACTTGCACCAATCCTCCTGCCTCAGCCTCCCAAGTGGTAGGATTGCAGGCAGGTGCCACCACTCCCAGTTTGAGCCCTGTAAGATGCTGTGTTCTTTCATATTTCACAACTTTTAGAAGAAAATATGACATCACTCAACAACTTATTTTTCTATTGTAGGAAATACAACTATTCTTCTTTGTGTTTTGAGGATTGTGTCTGCAGGTTTGTTTCCACTGATTATGTTGTGTCTACTCTTGCAATTTGTAGATTTTTCTAGTTTGGATCCACTCAGCCTTAAAAATCTAAATTCTGTGTCTTTTGCTTAGCTTGGGAAGTTCGGGACCATTATTTTCTCAAATTAGTTTTCAAATCTGCACATTCTGTACTTTCAGAACAATAATTAAAGGGTGTTAGAACTTCCATTTCTTTTTTTTTTTTTTTTTTTTTTTTTTGTCTTTTTGAGACAGGGTCTCGCTGTGCAGTTCAGGCTGGCCTTGAGCTCACTTTTGTGGCCCAGGCTGGTCTCGAACCTGCACCAATCCTCCTGCCTCTTTCTCAAAGGTACTTAACATTATTTTATTTTTTGTTAAGACTGAATTATTTCTACTGATCTGTCTTCACATTTATTGACTTTTCTCTTTTTTGCCATGTCTATTTTGCTATCAAGTCCACCTAGTGAATTTTGTTTATTATATTAGTCCGTTTGAAATTTCTACTTACTTCTTTTTTTCGTGATCTCTTCTTTTCTGGATATTCCATGTGACATCTGTGCAGCACCATTCCTTAGCTAGTTGCTTAATCATGTTCACAACAGCTGCTTTAAGGTGTACCAAGTAAGAATGTATCACTGTTAAAACAGAATGATTTCCCTTTCCAATAAGGGCAGAATTATGAGAGAAACCTCAAGTGCCAAATAATGTTAGATTGTGTTCTAACATTGTGTTTTAAGGATTATGCAGATTTTGAGCTTTGCTTAAAAGTCGTATTAAATGTTATGTGGTTTACATAGGTAATGCAAACTTGTTTTAGGTTTTGCCAACCCACCTTCTCTGAGGTATAGCTTCAGTGTCAAGTTTTAAAAAGGTTTTTAGAGTTCTTCAAATTTATTTTAGATATGATGTGTCTCATTGTCAGTCTGATATTTATCTATTGGTCTGATTTTTTAAATCCTTTGGTGTGTTTAAAGCAATTCTATATATGCATATCTTGGATATGAACTCCAGATTTCATAAACATTGAAGTTTGTATCTCTGAGCTTTCTTTCTATAATCCATTTTCCTGGGGCTGCTTTTGACCCTTTTGACAGAAACTTATGAAATATAAGTGGTAAATTTAATGGAGAAGAAGTTTTCTTTTCTACTACATTTGAATATATTTGGTTTGTTTTCCTGTGAATATTCTCCCATGCTACTTTGGGCTGGCCATGAGTGAACTAGGAAAAGTAATAAGAAAATGGAGGGAAGGAAGAAAGGAGTGAAAGAAGGAAGGAAGGAGGGAGGGAGGGAGGGAAGGAAGGAAGGAAGGAAGAAGGAAGGAAGGAAGGAAGGAAGGAAGGAAGGAAGGAAGGAGAGAGGGAAGGAAAGAAGGAAGGAAGGAAGGAAGGAAGGAAGGAAGGAAAGAAAGAAGGAAGGGAAGAAGGAAGGAAGGAGGGAAGGAAAGAAAGAAGGAAGGAAGGAAGGAAGGAAGGAAGGAAGGAAGGAAGCAAGGAAAAAATGAGAGGGGGGTGGAGAAAGGGAGAGAATGGAGGAAGAGATTTCTGCACATTTCTTTAGTTGAGAATTTTCTGTCCCACAAATCAGTCAACATAGTAGACCTTCCTAAGAGCTATGTGCGGCTGCCTTTCTGTACTCAATTCTCATTTCTTGATAGCAGTTTGGAGTGTTTACAAGAAAGAAATAAAAAATATTCCCAAACCTGATATTCTTCCTTGACCCATTTGCTGCTGGTCACTTTTGAATGCCTGAATTACTGTATCACTTATTCTGTCAGATTTTCTTTTTCCAACAGTGTGAAGTCCATTTTATGTTACTGGAAGCTAGACCTCTGGATAATTTTCCCCTCGAAATTCACTGTAATCTATTTGTCTTTCAAGTGTCTATCCAAAAGTTAATTTTTAAAACTGACTTTATATCACCCAAATTAGGAGGCTTTCACCTCTTCAGCAGCCTTTCAAACTGTTTGGTGTTCTGTTCGCTTTGTTTGGGGTTTTTATACTCTTTAGTGACTGACTACATTATAATTTACGTTTTTATTGTCAACTTCTGTCACCAAAATACAAATTTTATACAATCACTTTACAAGACAGTAAATACAGTCTTACATAATTACTTCTTATCTTCAGACATTGACATTTAATATATGTTTAACAATTTTTATTACATCAGTACCAAAATACTCGACACTGAAAATGAAGCAAGGAAAAGCTTATTTAGCTCACAGTTACTGGAAGTTTCAGTCCATATTTGGCTGGCTACATGGCTGAGTAAGGCAGGGCAGAGAGCATCAAGTTCATGGTGGCATGGACAGCAACAAAATGGTAACAGAGGCAATCAACCAAGAAGAGCAACACAGAGTAACAGAAGGCAAACAGAGAAAGAGCCATTCTCTGTCTTTCTCATAATACATTCAGGCTTTCTGCCTCAGACCACACGTCCAAGCAGTACTAAGACACATAATCCCAGTGGATCATGAATTAGTTTCAAACTCTGCAAGTCCCCACCCCATGACTACATGAGGCTTTGAAGGTGACAACTAGACACAAATCATAATAAAAATGAATTTTATCCATTTTCCTAACATATTTTTTTAATTTCAGGAATAATATTTACTACAAATGTGTACAAAAATAAATAGTTGGCAAGAAAAAAGTGTGTAACTTTTTTCATTGTTTTTCAGTGAAAGACTATATATAAGCAATAGAAAAGTTTGATGAATATTTGATTGAAATGATTTCCAATACTAACATGATAATTAAATATTGCCATATCACTAGAACACTATAAATAATGCCTTAAATAAAATGTGATGAATTCAGTTATTATCTTATCAGAGGCAATATTTTATTCCGTTGTACATTGCTCAAGATTGCCTGTCTCCTTTTAGTAGAGTTATTCTCACTCTCTAGTTGACCATGCTGTTCTTTTCAAAAATCTACCAGCAGGATCCTAAGGTACCAAGATAACAGATAACATTTTTATCTGCCATCTTTAACAGAGTTCCTTGCAATATCTTCCTTTTATTTCTCAAGTAACTCTTCAATTTTTCACTGGTCATCGCTGCTGTAGAAACATAGCAGATCCTGTTCTCTGATAACTGAACATTATTTTTTCATTGACTCAACTAAAGTATTTACAAACTCCTTCAATATTAAGATAACTCATTTCAAATATTCTCTGGCTATCATGCAAGCAGCTATGAAAGGGGTAATCAAGCAGGCAGCTAGACCTGTTGGCACACTTTAATTCCTGGTGGCAATCTCAGATCCAGTCAAAGTCACGTGTCGCATCCACTGCTCCCTCCAGAGCTCTTTCTCTCATAAATGTCAACATGATAATATTTAAGTCAGAAAATACGAAGTAATTATTATCCAAATGTTCAATAAAAAATCCAGACATTTGACAAACAAAAGATGGATATTGTCATATTCTGAATAAAATTAATGGCTTATTCTGACTTATTTCAATATTTGAGAATAATTGGAGAAAATAGGTTACAATGAAGTAGTCTAAACATATATTTAATTACATATTTTAGAATATTTTCCTTAGATTATTCTGAAAGAAATGAGCTATGCAAAATAGTCTTAAGCACGATTTACAGGAAAATCTTATTGAAAAGGTCTAAATATTATACTGTAACAATGTATTATTTTGCTACATGTTTTTGTCACTGGCATCAAACGGCAGTATAAAAGGCATTACAGGTAAAGTAGATGTTTATAGCTGCTCAATCAAGATCTGAAAATTTCATCTTGCAGTAAGCTAGATGTTACTTACTGCAAGTAAACCTAAGTTTGACAAATAGCAGTGGGCATGGTAAGATACCCCTATAATCCTAGCACTGACGCTGAGCAGGCAGAACCAGAGGTTTGCCATGAGTTTGAGGCCAGCCTGAGCTACATTGTAGCCTGTCTCATCAAAACCAAGCAAAAAAATGAAAGGATTCAGTATATTTTCTTTATGAAATGCAAGTTTTTAATTTTTTTTATTTTAACATCTCTACACTGTTAAGCAGGGAGTCAATTAATTCAGGACACAATAGTGTTATGGTTTATGTCTAGTTGTCCCCCCAAAGCCTTCTGTAGTCACTGGGCAGGCACTTCTATAGATTGAGACTTGACTCATGAGTCACTGGGATTATGTGTTTTAGTACTGATGGGATTATCCTTCTGAGTAGGGCTGGGACTATGGGTGTGGTCTAGGGTAGATATCCTAAGGCAGAGAGCCTGATAGGAATATAAAGAGAGACAGAGAGACAGGCTAGAGCTGTTGCTGTTGCTCTCTGCTGCCCTGTTTGGTTGGCTACCTCTGCCACCATTTTGTTGCTGTTCCACTGCCATGAACTGGATGCTCTCTGTCCTGTTCCACTCAGCCTTGGGCCAACTGAATATGGACTGAAGCCTCCATGAACTGTGAGCTAAAAAAAACCTCTCCTTCCTTCATTTTGAGTGTCAGCTATTTGTCCCAGCAATGAGTGAAAAGTATCTAAGACACATAGTGACATGTTAAATTTCAAAGAGAACCTAAGTATTTTATAGGAATGTATCTTATCAAGCCTGTCTTCTTTTGGTTATGTTACATTATTGCTTGGAAATACAAAAACTAGAAATGCCATCCTAATTATATCAAGGATGTGACAAGATCTCTATATTGATATTTAAAAGATGAGATTTTATATATTATGCTTTAGGGATTTGTATTGCATTGTTATCCAAAGTTGTACAAGAGATGCAGATGTTGAACATATATTGACTACGCCCCATCCTGTTTGTTCTACGGGCTTCTCTGTTTTTTTGTGTCTTTTTATTAGCACATGTGACAGAAGACTATAGGGACTTTGTCTTTTTCTTCAATAATTTACTTTTTTAGGTTTCAACATTCTCTTTCATCCTTAGGATTCATTAAAACAACCTATTGAGAATACAATCCATACTCTGAACCCTTCAGGTGTTGCACATGTTCCCTCATCCTTTGCTGACGTAGATTTCTCTATTCCCCAGGAGAACTGACCCAAATCAACAGCTTGCAATAAGAATCAGGACACACCTCTCCTGGAAAAAAATAGAACTAGGAATTATGAGATATATTTTCTTAAGTCTGATTTCCAACATGAAAGTTGAGTTTTACTACTTATTCTCATGGTTCCTTGTGCTTTTATAATATGATGTTATAATTTCTTCAGCATTTTTAATTATTACACTTAGCTTCATTGGCCTTCCAGATTCTATTCCATCATAGCCTGAAGTGGACATTGGGTTTTATTCTTAATGATGTAGAGATTTAATGCTTTAGCAGTGATTGAAATGACCATCCCTTGAATTTCACAATAACAGAGTTAAACAAAAGTAACAAAAAACAAAGTTAAAAGAAGCAAAATTCATTAAACATAATTAACTTGGCAATTGAAATATAAAATATGCAACTACATTTTTGTAAATTGCTCTTTAAATTTGTCAGTTTATTTTCATTACGCAACATTCATAACTTTTATAAGCAGTCATATTTTGGACCAATCACAGTTGTGGTTTTTTGTCTTATTTTGTTCTCGTTTTCTTTTTGATACCAGTGATTAAGCTCAGGACCTTACATTGGCCACGCAAGCAATTATGCCCCTGAGCTACCTCCCCAGGTTCCCAAGCAAAGTCTTAAAAACCATAGCTTCATTTTATTCAAAGCAGAGAATATGCATAAATATACAGCAGGATAAACAATGACACTAAAAATCATATATGCATATATTTTTGTAGAAGACAGTGCATTTTCCTGTGCTTTCCATTTCTCTGTTCTATGTTTCAAATACATTGTCTACCTTCCAGTGATTACTGTGTCTAATAAATAATATCTGAGAAACAAGAACATTAAAATTTGTTCAATGTCCATTGTTCACATCTAATCAGGTAATTTAAGTAACTACATTTCAAATTGCTACTAAACATGCAACCTGTATTTGAAACTCGACATATTGGGTTTTAATCTGCTCTGTATTCCATGCTGTAGACACTGTAGATATGTGCAGCAAAATGATAATAGGAATAAATGATTTAGTAGAACCAGAAAGAAAATCTGTTTAATATGTACTTTAGGATGATCTAAAATTTTTAACAGTCTGTTTATGTTAATTTAATTTTCACATATATCCTGGGGATGTATTTTTACTGTGGTATCTATGAAAAGAGATAGAGGGTCAGAGAGATTTATTTTTCTCTCCAAGAGCAGTATATATCTTGGAGTTACTCTTGGCGGAGCTATTTTCAGATAGTGTAAATCACCCTTGTAATAGTAATACAGTATCCCATAATTCGAAGTAAGTTTTAGTAAAGCCATTCTTGAATGCCACTTTTATTTTTAGTACAAAACTATTCCATTTACTAAACTAGTCTTTCCATTGCATGTATCTTTTCCTTTTCACTATTTTACTTAGGACATCTCTCTATAGAAAAGTCAAATGCTTAGTATAATTTTTAAGCTGTCACTCCTCTCAAACAATGAAACTCCTTTTGAAATTTTGCCTAGGTATTTTTAAAAAGGTGTATAAGTGTAACACTAGGTTTGTTATCTTGTAGCAAAATGGAAATGTTTATCTTTCATTCTTCTTAATATTGCCTTAATATTTAAATTTCAGATTATGTATGATTTCCTCAGAAATCTTCTGTGGCTCTGTATTAGCTCTCCCTTGATTCTGTGTTAGCATAGATTCTATAATAACCATACTACCAGTTGGTTAAGTCTTTCTAGTGAGTTTCTTGTCCAGTAGACAATAAGACCTAAGAGGATAGTGAACCTATCTGCTTTTTCTTTTACTTTTCTATCTCACATGAATTTTTCAGTTCCTTCAGCATATATATATTTGACATACTGAAAAAAATTCCAATCCCTCTCAGACACTTCTATACAATGAAGACACTCAATTCAAATATGTATTTGTTTCTGTGATTTTCTTCATATTCTTCCACATAAGACTAGCTGTTATACCCCTATTCTGCCCTTGCATATTTTATAGTCAATAACTAGTACAAGAAAACTGGATGACTGCAAACGTTTAACAATTTTTTTAGACATAGAATATATATGTGTATTTACAAAAGCACATTACTCTCCGGCTTTCCTTTCCTTTCCTTTATGTCTGAAATAAACATACATAATGATAAAAGAGACAACGTAAGTATGGTAAATTGTCAAATAGCCTAGGTGGTATAGTAATGGAGTAATTCATTACTTGATTTACTTAATCACTGCCCTCCACTTATAGCTACATATATAGATATGTATTTTTTGGCTGAGCTGAATGAATTTCTTTCCCAAGTACCTTACTGCTCTTCATGTAATCTTAAAACCCTTTGCTGATGTAAACAAATAAAAATCATTTCCTTAGTCATACTACTAAATCCAAGAGAAGATACACTACATTTCCCCCCCTGAAATATGACAAATGATAAAATTATTTTGTAAAAAATTCCAGCATTATATTTTGAAAAGAAGCAAGGTATGGCCTAAATGTTATCAGTTAATGATATTTTAGTTTTGCACAGATTTTATTTGTTATTTTTTGCATATTTATACGTCTTCTGTTTTATTGGCTATCTCAAATTCCAAGGCATATAAATATTCAAAAATTATAGTCAAGTATCCTGGATCCAATTTGTTTCTACTATAAACAAGGTTATAAATATTCTATTGTTATTATGGAAGAAATATTTGAAAGCAAGTAGCCTGTGATCCAAAGTTCTAAACTCCCTCCTCATATCTGTTCTGAGTATCTTTGTACATGTGGAATTAGCCTTCCAGTGAAATGTAAATAAAGACAAGGATACAAGGAGCACAAGAAACGGCAATGCAAAATCTATGTCAGTGAAGTCGAAGTTGCTATGATGAATGCATGGAAGTTGGAAATGCCAGTAAATGAAAATGTTTGCTAAGGAAACTTGCAGGCTATGACAACATGCCTTCAGTCTTGCAAGGAAACTTGTATTGAAATTTTGAAAATATTGAAATTTTGTGAAACAATATTGTTTGCATACAGGCTAATGGTATTGTGCTACTGGCAAGATTACGATCTCAGTATCACTTTATTTAGAGATTAAGCATGGCTTAAATAAATCTCCGTTTGGGTATGAAACTGATCAGCTGTACCATACAGTAATGAGAGAGAAGTGTGAATTTGAATGGCAAGGGGGCTGATGGGACATTTCTGGGTGAATCTGTGGCGTCATGGAAGTGTAACTTATGACTGATAGCCTCAGTCCTTTGCCTTTGGTGCTGCTTCCCTGTTTTGTCTACCAGCCACCAGGAACTAGCAGAATTTCTACTACACTTCAATTTCCCCTTTGAGTTCTGGGTGTCAGGTGTTGTGTCCCAGTAGTGAGAAATATACAGATCAACACTTGGCCTTTAATATTACTAAATTCATCAGGATTAATTGCTTTGAAAATTATGAATCACTAGAAGTAAGACTGTATGAGTATACTATGGTCCAAACAGATAAGCCAAGGTCCATATTACATCACATTGAAGAAGTCTGTAAATTGAGAGCAGATATTTTTCTAAAGACACTAGAAATATGGAAGAAAACTGGACAGAAGTACATTAAGAAAAGGATGGCAATTTTAGATTCATAATTCAAGTAACTAATGTAATTTGAGACAAGCCTAAATTTTAAAACTTGTATTAACTGTTGGTGAGCTAGCTCAGCAAATTAAGTGCCTGCTTCGGCAAGAACAGGGCCCAAGTTCAATTCCTGGCACCACAAGTTGCATGGGATCTACTGCCATGCTTGCTGAGCCAGCCACTGAGATCAGGCATGGCGATGCATGCTTGTAACCCCAGTTACAAGCTGGTGAGGCTGAAAAAAAAGACTGACTGTAACCTGTGCAGTGAGAACCTGTACCCCTGAACTAAATACATTTAAAGAGTTTTTTTTTTTTTTAATGTTAAGTGCATTTCTATGTCAAGGTTTTCAAATGAAAGCTGAGGTATATGTCACTATATATATGTAGAAACTCCATCTCTGTTTCTGTTGCTATCTCTTTGTCTCTGTCTCTGCCTCTCCTTTCTTTCTTTGTCTCCCACTTTCCCCATATCAATATGTGTTTATACATTCAAATACATTCAGAAAGCAAATCTGAAGAGCATTCTTTATCTAACTTATAGTTTTTCATTTATGGGCTTAATAATATGGCTAGTACCTAATGTTTTAAAAAGCATTCAAGTTGACTTTTGAGATTGTCACATTCACAGTATTTGAACAAGCTGACTCTTACATGCGAAGCTGCAAATTTCTCCACAACAGGTAGCTGGTGTTCTGAAACTATCTACCTAGACATTACTATGTTACTCATTTATGTTGAAGTTTAACTTAAAATTTGGCATTTGTTTTTAAGTTCATATTTCAACACTTCTGTTCTTCTACTCAGCCAGCTAAACACTAGGCTCTTGTTAATTTATAAAAATGAAAGTAGCAACAACTGGTAATTGTTAAGGTTTATTTTGTGGCTATACATATTCAGACTTACTTCCTTCTACCTTCTTGTCAAAACTTTGAATCAATTATGTAAAACTGAGTTTATACAAATAGGTCCTAGACAAAAGGAAACAAACCTAGGATGTATTATAAATGAGATTTCAACACAAAATATCTTCTTTCAAATATTTTCTTGTCCTTAAGCTTTCTGTTAAGGCCTCTGATAAAAATGACATATGTGTTTGCCTGCTGTTGTCAAGAAAAATCTTAAAATTAATTATCTTACATATATGGTTAATCAATTATGTCATTGTAATAATTTCTTTCAAAAGTTGCAAACAAGAAAAATGACCTTTTCCTCTAACCATATTTTGTAAATTTTTCACCAGGAATCTGCAGTGCTAAGCAAGGTTGTTAGAATTTGATGATTGCAAGACACAGGAATCTGACGTTTTAATCTTTCAAAAAAAAAAAAAAACAACAGGAGATTTTGGAGCCATGAAAATTTATCAATAAGCTCATAGCACTATTTTGTCATATATATTAGAATATCTCATTATAATAAAGATCAAACTATATATAATTTTTAAAAAGACATTAACAATATGAATAATTTTAGCTTTTAAATTATTTTTTCAGTCTATGGAAAAATAAATCAAAATTTCATAACGAAATAAGAGAATAACAACAATTAATACATTGGATATTGTTATCCTCAAAATAGTTACTCAGAAAGCAAGGTATGGTCATAAAAATTCTCCAAACAATATCAGCACAGACTTTATTCCTCAAAGAACTAAAAGAAACTAGCAGTGTAAACATTTTGTATTTATTTTGATTTTCCCTTCCTTTCGTTTTTTTCCACCATAATTCTGCTTTCATTTTGAAAAATGTCTTCCCATTTTTCAATATATATTGTATATTTTGGTCCTTATTTACTCTTTCAATTTTTCACACAAAGGAAACAATGTGATATTTACATACATCAATCTGCTTTAGTTCATTTATGAGAATGGTGTCTAGATTGATCTGTTTACCTAGAAATGCTTCATGTTTATCCTTCTTTATATTTGAATAGTACTACATTATTTAATAAGGCCATAACATTTTTATCCATTCCTCTGATGATCTGACTACTTGTCAGTATTTTGCTGTTAGAAATATATATATGTATGTGTATGTGTATGTGTATGTATATGTATATGTATATGTATATATCACTGAGTTATAAAGCTTTTAATTCTTCTGGGAAGATATCTAAAAGAAGAATAGCTGGGTTGGGTTAAACCTGTACTTTTTAATTTTTGAGAAATCTCCACACTGATTTCCACAGTGGGTGCACCAGTCTACACTCCCTTCAACAGTGTAAAAGTGTGACATTTTCCCAAAAACTTCTCCAACATTTGTTATTGGCTGACTTCTTGACGATGAACACTCTGGAGTGAGATTGGATATCATTGTAGTTTTAAGCTACATATTTTGAATGGCCGATAATGGTGAACATTTGTTCATATACTTATTTTGCCCTTTGTATTGCATCATCTGGGAAATGTCTGTCCATTTCAAATGCCTGCTTTTTGTATTGTATATTCCTAAAATTCCAAAAATGAAGAGTAATTCTGGGAAACAAAGGCAAGACAGGGAATCACAATCTTTGACTTGAAGTTTTACTACAAATCTATATGATAAAATCAGCATATTACTGCAAAAAAATAGACTTGAAGATCAGTGAAATGGATTAAAAGATGCAGACACAATTGCAAATACAATCAGCCACCTTTACTTTGACAAAGGGGTCAAACACGTTCAAAACGAGACTGTTTAATACAAAGCACTGGAAAAACTAGCTTTCTGAATGCTGAAGACTAAAACTAGACTTGTGTCTATTACTATGCACTAAACTAAAATCAATATGGGTGAAAGATCTAAATATTAAAATAGAAACACTAAATATACTGGAAGTCAAATTAGATAGCAATCTTGAAGACAGGTTTAGGCAGACATTTCATGAACAAAACATATTGCACATGTAATATTACAGAGAATAAATAAGATCTTATTAAATGGCTTTTGTATATGGTTAGATTTCTAAATTTCTAAAGATGTAGTTCTTTTTTTTATCACACTCTATAGCAATTTATTAGAACATCAAGGATTGATGGAAAATACCAGTTCCATGTTAAGTCTAAGGCGTTCACTATTCAGAAAGTCAGTGATCCTTTCGGCTGGAACCGCCATCTTTCAGTAATTTGTCAAAATGACTAACACAAAGGGCAAGAGGAGGGGAACTCGTTATATGTTCTCCAGGCCCTTTAGAAAACATGGGGTGGTGCCTTTGGCCACATACATGCGAATCTACAAAAAGAGTGACATTGTAGACATCAAGGGAATGGGTACTGTGCAAAAAGGAATGCCTCACAAATGTTACCATGGCAAAACAGGAAGAGTCTACAACGTTACCCAGCACGCTGTTGGCATTGTTGTAAACAAGCAGGTTAAGGGCAAGATACTTGCCAAGAGGATTAATGTACGTATTGAGCATATTAAACATTCAAAAAGTCGTGATAGCTTCCTGAAACGTGTCAAGGAAAATGATCAGAAAAGGAAAGAAGCCAAAGAGAAAGGTACTTGGGTTTAACTGAAGCGCCAGCCTGCCCCTCCCAGAGAATCACACTTTGTGAGGACCAATGGGAAGGAACCTGAGTTATTGGAACCTATTCCCTATGAATTCATGGCATAAACTGGGATGTAGTTCTGCCATTCACCACCTAATTGACAGCTTAAGTGTTCTAGATCCTGTATAAAAATAAAATTGCCCTGTGTTGTAAGGGTGATTTTCTTAGTTGAAGAGGTATGTGCTGCCTTCTTACCTCAAACATATCTCAGCAGATTTTCACTGTAGTGAGTAATTGTGTCTGGTCTTTACTCTTCAGTGTTTTCTTGCTGGAAAGTATTGCTGAGGTATTGTGCAGGTATATACCCAAATATTTATAAAATATTTATATTGGCTTGAAGATCTTGTAAATCTCCATTGGGAAAAGATGTATCCAAATAAATGGAAGTCACTTAAGAAACAAATGTAAGTCCATTTCAGTTAAATAAATTGTTTAAAGCACCAAAAAAAAAGAAAGAAAGAAAGAAAGAAAGAAAGAAAGAAAGAAAGAAAGAAAGAAAGAAAGAAAGAAAGAAAGAAAGTCAGTGATGTAAAGCTCAAGTGCCTATATTATAGGGTAACAGTATCACTAAGCTTTTCCTTTGGAGGGTTAGCAACTTAAGTTTGCAGACCAAAAATTAGAGAAAAAGAAGGGCTACAAAGATAGCTAATATTTTAGTCCTAGCCCCTCTAGGTCACTGAGGAATAAGGACATAACAGAATCTCTAATTCTATAACTCAGTGGTGTCCCAAGTTTTCTGTTCAAGTACATTGTGGAGCCAAAGAGCAAAGGGATCGATGACATATAGTTTGCCTAAGGAGAGTAACCTAGAGAGAAAACATTCTCTCAGGCTTTCACAGAGAGCAAAGTTGTCAAGCAATGACCCTGACACATCCAGATGGCCGACACTGACAAAAGTTGTACAACATGCTGTACATGATTTCAAGGTAAATCCTGAGGGGATTTAACTGACCTTGTGAGATACAGAAGTTACATGTTTTGTTGTATATGTCTTGCCTTAAGTTGACCTTAATCATATGGCAGAAACCTTTGTAACCATGAGACATACAAAGTAAAGCCAGATAAGTATGCTGATATGTAAAAGGCTCAAGTCAATGGCTTCCAACATTGCCAGTTCTGCTGATAACCCACTACTATTATGGGGAATTGCTTTGTCTATACAGCTACTTTCTCTTAGTTCAGTGAGAAGAAATATTTGTACTGATAATGTTTGGAAAAATGATCATGTCTGCATTTTGTACTCTAAACAATTGCTACAAAGCCAACAATATGCAATGTGTAATGACAATGGCTATCCTACTGTCTCACTGTTATTTCCTTCTTACCAAAATTTTTAAAAAACAGCTTTTACAAAACAGAAACATCACAAACAAAGTGAAAGACAACACAACCAAGAGAATGGGAATAAAATTTAGCCAGTTGTCCCTCAAAGGACTTTAATGTATATAATATAAAGAATTAAAAAACAAAAACAGACTTCCCTAGTTTAAATTGTTTTAATGAAATATGAAACTCAGTTTCATCAGAATTGTAGTTAGTTTTCCATTTTTAATATCAAAAAGCAAACTAATTGGAGATGTTGGGAAATAAACCGTTCAAAAATTATTATCTGCTCACATCTCTAGTAATTATCTAGTAAATGACAATTAAATATTTCATATCTATAAATTCTATAAATATTGAGATACAAGTATAGTTGTACTCACTATTCTATCTTAACTGTAGTATTACCTTTTTAAAATATCAAATTGCTCAAATGAATTTTCCCATATTTTCAGAAATTGGTAGAATATTCTTTCTCTTAAAATAATTCTTAATATTATGCAATGATCAATGAAGAAGTAAAACATAAGTGACAACATACTGAAAATTATTTACCTAAACAATTTCCAAGTATAAGCTGGAAAGAAACCAATGCGAGAGAGTAAAGGCATGTAGTGGCAATTTATGATGGCGATTTCATTTTCAGCACTCACTTCATGTCTGTTGAATTCATAACCAGAAGGGTTGCTCTTGTCAAGGATGTTCCAGATAGTTAATTAGAAATCAATTATTTATAGTAATCTTATTCAGTTTCACTCATGAAAAAATGCTGTAACTCCTATTCTTAGCACCCTTGATTCGTATACTTGGTAAAATATGGGAAGCAGACAATATAAAATGAGTAAGTAAAAGATCAAATATAGTCTTATCTGTATTTCAGCATTTCCAATAATAGAACTACACTGTAGTTCCCTCCTTCCCAGCTACTTATAACTCTTGCCTAAGGAGATTGAGGCATGAAAACATAGGAGAGAATACATTAGCAAGACTATTTTGGTTTATACATTTTATTTTAGAATATAGCTCAAAAATATTCAGTAATATTAAAAGTGCTAAGGAAGAATGATTCTATCCAAGTTAATACTCTAGTTAGATATGTGCCATATAAATCAGAATATATAGGTAGAGAAAACATTGAACTCTGAGCCAGGGCATTTGAAATAAAACTTTCTACAATCATAAATTTTTATGTACGTCAATGCATTCAGATAGGAAATCTGAAGAATGATCCTTCTAAAGCAAATTCAGAATATTTAGCATTATTAACCTGGAGGCATCTAGATCATGAGCTTGGGCTTCTCAAGTTCTCAAAGAAAGGCATTATTACTTCCTAGCTGATGTCTTGACTCAGATAGATTCCATGTCCATCTGCTTCTCTTTCTGGTGATATAACAAGGGATGATCTCAATGATTTTAATGGTGTCTTTAATATTGTAAGCATTTACCACTCACTATGACTTATAAGCTACCTAAGTCCATGATTCTTCCAGTGACTTCAGATTGAGGTATGACTGACTAAAATCTAAATTTGTATTCACTGCCTTTCCATAATTATCACTAATTTCAACCATCTGACAGAGTAATAAAAATTCTTTATAACATTAAGTGATATCCTTGATGCCTTTTTTTGTGGTACCAGAGATTGAACTCAGGACCCTACACTTGCCAGGCAAGCACTCACTCTACTGAGCTATCTCCCCAACCCTGATGTGTTTTCCTACTATCTCCAGGTGGTTTATTTCCTAGAATTTTGTCAGTTCAACAGCAAAATGAGTTCAGCCCTTGCTCTTGAGGAAAATCAAGCCAAAGCAATGCAAAACAAAATGATACCACGCAAACAGCCCTCCCACATACATACACACATGAGTGAATGACTTTGGATGATGCTTTTACTCTAAGAATAGATTTGTTTATTAGATGTCATCGAAGATTTGCAACAAGATGAAAATATGAATGCATTATTTTAGCAAAAGAAACAACTTCAAATTGTATGTTGACACTGCTGCTACATTAATTGATGTGCCTCCTTGCCCTCTGTATAAGCAAAGTACAGATATAATTCCAGAACTGCAAAAAATTTTAAAAATTACATTTGACTTAATCATATCTTTATGCCAAGCCAGTAGAATCTAGGTAACCTGTAAGTTACAATGAACAGCAAATGCTTGTATCGTTGATGATGAATCCAATGAAATCATAAAGACCATTCCTCGCTAACATGGGAGGGATACTGAATTCTACCTTAAATTCTGCGAGCTGATATCCTTGGGTTTCTCGCATGCTTCTCTTCTCTCTTCTTTAATGGTTTTATCTTTCCTGTGAGGAAGTGAAATATTTTATTTTATCTTGCTTTTGGCTCCTGCCTACCCACACTGAGTAATCTGCCTTCTGCACCTTCACCTTATCCAAGAAAGGTATTGCCAGCACTAAATGTTCAGTGTCTTGACTACTTAAATGGTTAAAACTCTGCAGGAAAAAGAATCATCCAGCATTTTCAAGGTAGAAATAGTGAATTTTTAAATCTATCATGTAACATTAAGAAGCAGATTTCTGAACAACTATCTTTTAGTGTTTGTGCTGCTGTCAGAGCATATAAAATATGTAAAAAATAATTTAAATTTTTTAAAGCTTTGAAGTTTTGTAGGAATTTATAAAAGTTTTATTCTACCAGAAACTAATTCTTTAGAGAATGTCTTACTGGAAAGTATGTAAGACTTTAAAAAATTAGTACATCCAATAACTACTGTTTATAAACAAAATGGCTGACTACCTGAAGATATCCAATTTTCACACATTATGAAGTATTCCTAAATTTAGAACTATAATATACATTACCCATGAGAATTATATGTGTTACTACATATGAAAAATTTTAAATCTACTTTGTTACTTTTATTCCTCTTAATACATTAACTATGCTGTTGTTTCTTCAGAAGTTCAGTAAGTAAATTTATCTAAAAAAGAGCAGTACGTTTTGGGGCACCAAACCTCTGATCACCAAAGGAATCACTTGTGGGTTCTATTCTGATTCTCAAGTTATTTTTTTTAAACACACCGTAGATAGCTGAAGAAGATAATAAGTTGAGGTAGAAAAAAAGAGTATTAAAGCCCCTGAAATAGCTCAGCAGACTAGGTACCTGCTTAGGCAAGTGTAAGGACCCAAGTTTGATCCCTGGCATCACATGCTGTGCCAGCGCTGCCCCTGGGTACAATGAGCAAGTGACCAAATCTGGGTATGCTGGTACACACCTATAATCCCAGCACTGAGAGGGCTGAAATAGGAGGATCACTTTGAGTACAACTTCCATATTGATCCCGTACCAAATACAGAAAAGTTTTAAGAAACAAAAACCCAGTGTCCAACTAACTTGTTTTGTTGTTATTCTTTTAAGATAATAAATTTTAATTTCACTGAGATTAATGCTAGCTTTAATACTTTTATATTATATTTACTAAAAATCAAGTCCTATTCGACCTAAGTCACTGTCTGAAAACTCCACTCAGAAACTCTGATGGTTTTCAGAGTTTTATTTTAAGTTACATTTATTTATTTATTTATTTATTTATTTACTTATTTACTTATTTTCAAACAGTTTGATGGAAATCTGAAAGATAACACACTAGTTTGCTAGCAAGATGAAGTATTTTACTAGAAATAACTTCAAAATACACCAGCCAAACAATCAATATAAGGGATGAACTGCGGAATATAATAATAATAATAATATTTTAAAGACATAACAATAATAAAAATCTTTAAATATCTTGAAAACACCTTCATGATATACATTGAAGCTTCTGCTTTCTCTATGAAAAGAAGCAAATTACGATTTTTCTCCATTAAGCCTTGTTGATGCTTAATCTCACTTGACCACTCGGTCAAGAGAAAATATTATATAAAACAAATTTATTCTAAGATCTAATGAAAATGTTGGAGTTCTCTACTTAGAAGGTCATGCCATAAGCAAATAATGATAACTTCTTATATTCCTTTATCTTGTCTCTTACTTTGATTAATAATTTGAGATATATATTGAACAAGTGTGCTGGCAGTGGCCATCCTTGTCTTATTCTTGACTTTAGAAGGAAAGCTTTTAGCTTCGACCCATTTCTTATGACATTGGCTATTGGTTTGTTATAGTCTTTAACAAAATGAGATAAAATCATTCTATTCCCATTTTCTTCAGGGATTAATCATGAATGGATCTTTTGAAATGGATATTTTGAAATACCTTTTCTGTGTCTATTCTTTTTAATTAAACAATATTCAGAAAATTAATTAAATTTAAATTAAATATTTCAAAACAATATTCAAAAATTAAAATTGAATCATGAGTCCCACTAAGAGGCCAGAATGTCATGCATCATATGTACAAATCTATCATCAACTCAGAGTACTAATACAGTATTTGAATAGGTTAATTTACACAAAAATATCAACTAAGAGAAAGTTTTCATGATAATAAAGAATTAATAAGAATAAAACCTAACAAAAATAGTGTAATGGTAAATATATGATCAGCACTTTTTTTTGTCTTTTTTTTTTTTTTTTTGTCTTTTTGAGACAGGGTCTCACTATGCAGTTGAGGCTGCCCTTGAGCTCACTTTTGTAGCCCAGGCTGGTCTCGAACTTGTACCAATCCTCCTGCCTCAGCCTCCCAAGTGCTAGGATTACAGGTGTGAGCCACCACGCCCGGCTTTTTTGTCTTTTTGAGACAGGGTCTCATTATGCAGTTCAGGCTAGCCTTGAGCTCACTTTTGTAGCCCAGGCTGGTCTTGAACTCACATCAATCCTCCTCCCTCAGCCTCCCAAATGCTTGGACTACAGGTGTGAGCCACCACGCCCAATATGATCAGCATGTGTAACAATTTAGGGATAGGATATTACACAAAGTTCTAATACGTGGTGGATGTTGACATTGTCCATGATGCTTACTGGTGGCCAGGTTTAACATGTGGAACTGAGCTACTGCTATTTTCTTGATATCTACCCTGTAGACCTGGACAGAATTGTGACCTATAGGGTGCAGGAGAGTATACTGTAGACTATGCTGATGGAGATACTTTGTTGCTGTATACAAAAGAATAATTGAAAGATTGCTCTTGTATACCTCTTTGGAATTTGTTTTTTTGTTGTTGTTGTTTTGTTTTGTTTTGTTTTGTTTTTTGAAAGATTTATAGTACTTTCTTCCATGTTCTTCTTAACTTGATGGGTTATGAAGAGAAATTTACCATTATTCCAATGGGTTTCCCTTTAAATGTGATCTGTTTCTTTTCACTAGTGGCACTTAGTATACTGTTCCTGTGCTGAATTTTGGGGATTTTGATTATTATATATCAGGGTGTGATTTTAATTGGGTTTATGTTATTTGTAGTTCTATATGCTTCAGTTATCAGTGTCAAGTTGTTTCCCCAATTTGAGTTTTCTGCTATCACTTCTGCCCATATTCTTTTTATATCATTTGTTTTGACTCCTTTCTCATTGATGCTTCCTAGTCTCACATTGTCCATCTTTGTATTGTTTTGCAGTTGTTGAATTATATTTTCCTGCATCCTAGTTATTTTTAGGCGATCTTTTCTTACCTTTTATTAGCTGCAATGGTATCTTCAAGGTCTGAAAGTCTATTTTCACGTTCATTTAAACAGTTTTACCAGCTTGTGATTGAGATATTAAGTTTCTGTATAGCACTTTGCATTCTATTTCTTTCCTATATTGCTCATTCAAGAATTCCATCATTTTTATGTTCTCCTCTTTTTTTTATCAATATCATGTTTAGAAGCACTTAGTACTTCTTTCATAATAGTTATCATTTCTTTTCTTATTTCAGAAATTATTTCTGATCTGATTTCCTCTACACCTTTCTGTAGTAGTCTTTTTTTTAACCTCAGATGATATTATTTCAGAGATTTCAGGTTTGTAATTTCCAATTTCTTCTATGCTTTTGTCTCTTACATTTGTTCTGGGTATGCTCAAGGCCTAGGAATGCATTTTACTCGTTCTCTTTGTCATTTTGTATAACACTGCCTTCTGATCTTTGGTGTGGAGCTCTAGTACACTTATTACCTTAGGACCACATCCAGGTCTATCAAGTTCAAACTTGTTTAGGTAGGTGTAACTTGGGTCTGGCTACTGTGCTCTACTTCTTCCTGCTACAGTCCTAGAAAGTGAATCCGCTCTGCCACACTGACAACATCTTCTGTTCTTGGCAAGATAATTATCTGGGTGCATCTTGCCTCTAGTCTCTATACAGGGAGTTCTATTGCAGAGTTCCACACCAGGCCCATCTGATGGAAGAAGTTGCACAGACATGCCTGGCCTGGGTGCTGGCTGGAATCAGGATCTAGCAGACTGGCAGGTGGTTCTACTCATGCACCAGGCCTGGGAACTAGCTGTAGTGAGGATCTGGTGGGCCATATGGTGATCCCACGCACACACCACACCTAAGTGCTTGCTGGAATGAGGACCCAGTGGAGCTCCAAGCTTCCCCACTCACACAGCCAACCTGGGTGCTGCCTGGAATCTCTGTGTCCCATGGAGATGCACATAAGATTTTGTCTGTGCTTCTGTTTATGTAGTATATTGGTCTGCATATGCTGAACCATCCATGTATGACAGAAATAATTCTGCTTGATCATAATGTATAATCTTGATGATTTGATGCATAATTAATAACAAATTCATCAGTACAGCATGGTAGAAAGTCAACACAGAAAAATCAATAACTTCCTTACATACCAAGAGCAAACTCACTGGAAATGCAGTTGGAGAACCTACACATTTTACAACAGCAACAAGAAAGAAAAGTTAGAAATTAACCCAATGAAGAGAGCAAAAGACCCTTACCAAGTAAATTACTGTGAAGAAGAAGATGGGAGAAGTTATAAGAAAATATAAACATGCCTGTTATTTCTTTGACAGACAAGATCAATATATCTAAAACGACAATACTTCCAAAATTGTTGTGCAAATTTTTGTGGTAATCCTCTTGTTTCAGCCATTTTTAAATTATAAAATTAGCTTTGTTATATGGATCACTCTTGCTATGTGTTGTCCTGTGCTAATCGCAGAATATTTTTCTTCTGCATGTTGCTTAACCTGCTGTGGTTCAGACTTAGTAAGTAAAGATGATTTCACAGAATGGGAATCCGTACTTTTGTCAAATAACTATTAAGGGGGATGTATTTGAGTTGGAGATACCTTCTGAATTTTTTTTTTTTTTTTTTTTGCATAGTACTGGTCTAGTTAATACTGAATTTTTACTTTCATTTTCAGAACGATTATTTTCATTTTTGCACAATTTCTGGTCCCAATCTCTTTTACATAGCTTATTCAAGTCTACGAATAAGTCATTTAGGATAATTACTCCACATATAAAATTATTTCAGTAGTTTACTGGAAAGCAGGAACGCTGTTCTTCAAAATCACTACCCAATGACCTAACACTTGTGCATTGATGTTGAGAGGAGTTGCCAAGCTGATGTGTACCTCACATGCTAAAGGAGACAAAGATAACCTTGGTAGGTGATCAGTATATTGTACAAGGTGCATAATATACTGATGTATTTCAAGTGTCATTCTCATTATAATCTTCATTTAAAGTCTCATTTTGGATCTAAACAAAAGCATTCCTTGGAAGTCTAACTTAGTCATAAGCTCCTTTGTAGATGTTCAAATTATTTTTCAACATTGGATCTATTTTTCATAGGAACTAATGTGATCTCCTAAATTAGTGTTCAAAACACTTACTAAAATATGTAGTAGAGTATTGCTGAAGGAAGGTTGGGAAAGAGAATGGTTGTTTTCGCAGTCCTCAGGCACAGGGGAATGCACAACAGAAACTGCACACACATCTACACAGATGTAACCAAAAAATATTTATGATACCCATAACTAGTTTGTTAAAAATTCAGGACTATGAGGTCAGCATTTTGCCCATCTTAGTTGATGTTACACCTTTTCAACCATCCCTAAAAATAAAATAAAGCATTTATCTTTTCATGAATAATACAATTAAACCTGTTTCATTTTCCTTTGATGTTGCTACCTATGTGGTAACATATTTCCAGGTTTGACAACAGATATCATGGAGGATTTTCATTTAACTTTTCTCTGATTATGCTACTAATGATAATAAACATTTGTGTGTGTGTGTGTGTGTGTGTGTGTGTGTGTGTGTGTGTGTGTTCTTGCTAGACAGATAAAAGCATATGACTAGAGTCAAATGTTGATGATTTGTTTCCAGTTTTGATATAGTCACTTATTTAAGAAATATCTACTTTTTAATAGGACCCTAGGAACTTCTCTTTATTACACTTACAACACTGAACCACCAAGTTAAATCTCCAGGCCCTCAGGAGACTTTGACTCTTAATATGCAAAATATGTATGTTAGAGAAATGAAGATGAGAAAAACATGACACAGAGAGCAGTAAAACAGCACATTTCCAGAGTAATCAGGAAAATTTGCCAAGAGAAAGTAATTTAAGTGCTAATGTCTGAAGTAGGGGATTGATTAAGCCAGCCACAAAGACAGATGCCTGAGGGTCAAGCCTGAGTCACAGGAGTTTAACAACAGGATAGAAAGTGAAAGAAGAAAAAGTAGCAAGAAGAAAAGATTGATTGCAAGAGGCTGGGTACTAAGGAGGATGTAGCTGATCGCCAATCCTGAATACAGGTAAAAGAAATGTACTCTTTTGTAGTAGAAAATTCATTAACTAAAACACTTTTGTTTTTAGTTGTCACCATGGACATGGAAATTATATACAATGTCAGTGGAAAACACTTTCTTACAGGACAGATTGCCTGTCACTAGAGCTTTGGTTGATACCTGGTGAGCATTGTATTTTATTGTTTTGATGCTATTTTGAACGAAATTGTTTACCTACCTCTTTTTCTGGGTTGCTCATTGTTAACAGATAAAAATGCAAGTAATTTTTGTAGGTTGGTTTTGCACCCTGAAACATTACCGAATCACTGTATTAGCTCTAATTCTTAATTGTGTGGGTTTGTGTGATTGTCACTGATTAGAGTATTTCTGTTAATGGAAATGAGTGGTAACTTGTGGGGCCATCTTCTAGTGCTTGCTATGATTGTAATTACCACACAATATGATTTTATTATATTGCCACTGAAGAGTAGGCAGATAAGCTACCCACTTAATATTTCATCCCAAGGTCAGGAAATAACCACCCTCAAAGAGTGTACTTGGGTGAATAAACAGTGGGTTGAGCAAGAAATAGGGTACATCTCACTACGTTGTATGTGAGGGGAAATAATTTTACTTTTTTGCTTTCTAATTTAAGTGTTTTTTTGTTGCTTTCTTCTTGCCCAATCATTCTGCTTAGAACTTCCAGATGTGTGAGAAATCATCAAAGTAGACATCCTTTTCTGATAAGTGATCTTAGAGAAAATACTATCACTGTGTTAGTCACGAGTTTTCACATAGAGATTTTTCTCATGTTTGGCTATTATTCCATTTTGGGGCTATTTTGTGTTTATTAAGAAAGTTTGTTGGTCTTCGCCAAGTTTTCTTTTGCATCAAGATTGATGAATATATTTTCCATTTAATCAGTGTAGAGTATTATATCGAGTGATTTCTATGCACTGCATGACTTGTAACCTTTAGAAAATAATCCACTTAGTCATGGTATATAATATTTGTATATATCTGTTACGATCTCATCTTACTCTCTTATGGTAACAGCCTCTGGTGACTACTATTCTACTCTCATATTCTTTTTTTTTTTTTTTCTTCAATGTATTTAGTACAGAGTCTACAAGGTCTCATTGCACAGATAGAACTCATAGTTAGTCTCCTGTTTTTCAGCCAGCCAAACCCTGAAATTACAGATGTATGCCACATACCCAGTCTCATTCAAAGTCACAGCATGCCCTGAGGGCATGCCTGGCATGGCAGGCCTGGGATCGGACTCCTGACCCCTGCATCTAAGCAGGCGCTGTACTTCTCTGAGCTATCTGGCTGACCCATCTCATATTTTTTAAGATCATCATTTTAAAATGATGCATATGAGCTACATCATGCATATGTGTATTTCTGTACCTAGTTTATTATCTTTCATAAAACCATCTCAAGCTCTACATTGTCATAGGATACAGGATTTCATTATGCTTACATATGTGTGTTATTGCATGGTGCATCTGTGCGATATTTTCCTTACCTAGTCACCAGTGGATGAATGCTTAGTTCATTTCTATTTCCTCACTACTGTGGGTAGTGCTGATTTAAAGAGGAATACAGAAAGCACAATATTGCTGCTAAGATAAACATAGTAAGTTGTGGAAAGTTGGAAGTTAGAGCAGAAAGGATTAGTCTCAGCTTGGATACTGTAGTATTTACTGCCAAAAACAAAGCATTTTCTTAGAGCCAGAAAATCTTGGGTGAGCTGGATGTGGTGGTGCACACCTGCAATCTTAGCACTTGAGAGGCTGAGGCAGGAGGATTGGTGCAAGTTTGAGACCAGCCTGGGCTACAAAAGTGAGCTCAAGG